>CAAE01014729.1:2055095-2139495 GCA_000180735.1 Tetraodon nigroviridis
ATTCACAAAATCGGTCAAAGAGCGAGGGATTGTTTGACAAGAAATAATCGGACCCATTTTGGTTTCTGGAACACTCTGGAACGCCCGTCTGTTACACTTTGTACATCCAAAAAAATGTGTGTGCGTGTGTGTGTGTGTGTTTACCTGTGGAGACAGTTTCCCATCCAGAAGGAACCACATAAAAGAAAAAAGAAAATGAAAAAGCACTGGTTAGTTTTAAAATCTATTTTTCTATCAGAATAATAGGTTATTGTTATTGTAATACTGTTTAAAAAAGCAATAAAATGACCAGAATCACCAGAAATAATCTGCATATAATTAGGACTGTTTGAATTTAGTCACTTTTTTAACACACAAGGATGAATGTCTGCACACAAACTGACTGTTAGTAGAAGGGTAACGTTTAGTCAGGATTGATTAAATTGGCCATTTCAAATAAGCTGTGGGGGAAAAAAAATCATTATATACTTACTGCTAACCTCCTAATTTATGCATACCATGCTTCCTCACTGATCCCTACTCATCTGTACATGAGAGCCAGCGGTTGCAGAGTCTTTTTTTCTGCCGCGCTCACATCACAGCAGCTGCATTTTTACATTCATGCGAAATTGGCCAGCAGACGCAACACCACCTGTCATCGCCACAAACGCCCCGCCATCAGCACCAGCCAGCGAGAACTGGTGTCACACCATTAATGAAGGCTACTGATGCAAGCCCACTTGTCTCAACACCATCATGTTTGCATCCTGCCGTAATACGGCTTTCTTTAGTGCCGCCTTCTCTTATTTGTGAGGACGAAACGCTTTTTTTTTCCCCTTCTTTACAAATAATACAAAGAGGAGGGATGAAAACAGTGTGGTTATTTCCATGTCCTGCCTCTTAGAAGACACGAGACCCACTGGATTTCATGAATAAATGAATGAATTAAAATCCATCTAATCACACTCCAGGAATCTACAAACGTGGGCAGAGATCCTCTGTCAGAGGTTCCACTCGCAAACACAGTTAATCTTGGTGTACACAATATGGGGGGTTACTATAGTAACAATATATTGTAGCTTCTTTATCATTTGCTTCTGGATTTTCTTTGGTATCATCTTCTACCATGTGAATCTGTGTGTGTGTGTGTTTTGTCTAAAAGGATCAAAGTTAACCAATGAAAAACATGTTTTTGTCTGTACGTTGGCCCTGTGTCGTGTTGTGAATAGTAATAACTCTCTACTCATACTCCATACTCATACTTTTTTTTTTCCTTCCAGCTGCTTTTTGCCTCAGACACTCGGAGTATGTGAAAGTAACTTATTCTATTGGCAGGCAGATTTCAGAAGCTAACTCCTGCCACGCAGTAAACAATGCACACTTCCTGCCGAGTGGACTTAAGGTTACTCCCATTTCAAACTTTGTGTTTTGAAGCATCGTGTATGTGCACAGCAGGTCATTTTAACACTTGTAAACTTCTTGAGAAGGCTGAAGGAGCAAGCTGTTTTAAAATGAGTCTGGAGACCACAACATGCTCTAATTGATGTGACCTTTAATTGCTCATTCAGAGCAGAGGAAGGAAGAGGAAGACATCAAGTCAGTCCACTGTGGCTCGGGCTAAAGAGGCGCTGCGTAGATTGGCCTACACTCCCAGGCCCCGTGGACATAATTAAACCTGCATAACAAACACTTACACCAGTGCCGCGGTCTCCTGAACAGGCTTCTGAAAACATCAGGACACCCGCTCGCTGCTCTTTTTAGCCGGTCACTCAATCAACAGGGATTTGTTTCTGCGTTGAAAATATACAGTAATTGGAGCCAGGGCAATTGACAATTATGGCAAACATAAATAAGGTCCTCTTATCCGTGTCTGAAATTTGGATAGTTGGAACTAATTGCGTTTGCAGTCCATCTGAATTATTTAGGCAAGTTTGAACATTTTATGACAGTGACACCATAAAACAACTCTCACAAGGCAAAGGACAAGAGCTTACTGGGACATACAGCTACTTAAAGGCTTCAACAGTGCGGCGTGTGTCTGTTTATTTCAGGATTAAAATACACAACATAATAAATATGCTAAGTTTTCCTTCATTTAGATAAAAAAAAAAACAACAAAAAAACAGGAATCAAACAAACTCTCTAGATGATGTGCGCATCCCAGTCCTTCGCGAGCACAACAGATGTACAAAACTTTAAATAGAACATCTGCATCGCGCTCTTTAACACTAACAAAAAGCTTATCTGCATTTTTGCACATCGGTAATCCGCAGAGAGCGGCAGAGCCGCGGAGCGTCTACGCGCGTCGTGCAGGCACAACAAGCACAACTGTGACTTTGCCAGGAGTTAGCGTGGCCATTAGCAACGAATTCACAGCGCGGTCCTCAGGCTTTCCCCTCTGAGTGACTGATTAGCTTAAGGTTAGCGGCTGGCTCAAGCTGTCCGCGGGGGGGGAGTGGCGGCGCTGTTTAGAGCTACTCTGTATTCAGACCGCAAACCAGTGGTCACCAGATGATCCCCCTGGTGCGGCTCACTGCTGGCCTTTTGCAGACCTCCATCATCTCCACCTGCAATCTGGCTACCCTCCAGAGAGCTCGCGCCACAACAGTTATGAATGCAGGTGCAGGACGTCTAGACGAGGGGCTCATTAGCTTTCCTGTGGCTCACCGGCTAGTGATTGCAGAAGTCTGAGCTGCCTCGCCTGAAGGGAGGGGACAGGTTCTCACGGAGAGCGTGCTTTATTACAGGGGCTTAGGTGGGGAGGGGGGCTTCAGGATTAACACATAAGTCTTCCACCTTCATGGATGCAAAGAGGACTTGTAGCGTCGTGTGCTGCTGCAGGGGGAATGCAGCCCAGGGATGGAAACAGCTTTTCTCACTTTGCATTGAGAGACTGACCAGAGGCTTAACACACATGTCGGCGAGGTCTGGATGGATTTGTGTTACTTACGGCTTTCAACCCTAATCTCCAAAGGGCACGGAGAAGTTTCTTAAATGTTAATTTAAGTTAATTAGTTGAAATAACTTTGGCCCCGCTGTTTGAGCCTGATGTTTATGTGAGTATTACATTCTGAGTGTTGAGGGTGTATTACACCCCGGGAGAGACCTCCCACTGCCCTTTAATTGTTTCAGCTCAGTTTTTCACCGCGGGGAAGAATCCGTCATGAGCGTGGCAGCCGGCGCCCTTTCCTCTCACGGTCCCTCTCCAGTGGGAAGACCTTAGGCCCAGACGCCCTTCAAACTGATGCCCGAGTTCGAGCTGCAGGTGAACGGCCTTCTCCAACTTCAGCTCCTGGCCCAGCATGATTAGAGATCCTGACAAATCTGGGCAGGAAAAATCTGGTTCCTACCTGCTTCTCGGATATTTGTAATCAATACACCCCCCCCCCACCCCCTTCCTTGCTCCTCTGCAGACTGAGGCTTCTCCCTTTGGTGTTTTCTACATGAGAAACGTCCAAGTGCATTAAAACCGAGGTTTAGATGTTTCAGAACATTTACTGGTCAGTAAAACCTTATTTGAATCAGAAAGTCATTTGCATGCATCTAAATTCAGCACATATAGACGTTCTAATCTAACTTTGAAATTACTTTCAAGCTGAATTGTTATTGTCAAAAACACCAACACCACAAAAAAAAACCCCTGTACCTCTGTACATCACCAAAAGAACTTCTCTCTGAAGATTAAGCATAAGAAAAAAAGTCAAAACAATAGTGGAACAAACAACTTTTCTCTGCTGAGCCTTTTGCATAATTATGAAGCCCGAGGGCCAACTGATTCAGTGGAATCTGTTCTCTGTGGGGGGAGGGAACCCTAAAATAGCAGCTTCTGATTGTCATACAATTGGCTTAGACGGCAGCGTGCAGCTGCACACCAACCAAGCCTGTGTTTCTGTCCTTCCCCTGATTGCTGCGTGGCTGCCAAACCATCAGGTGCAACATCACTGGAATACGAGCCGGTGCATGCAGAATGATAGCAATGATAACACCAACAGTTGCCGTTCCAGGAGATAAAAAGACAGATCAACGAGGTTAACTGGGATGAATCCAGGAACCACCATTAAAAGCTCTGAGCACTTATCTGTGTTTCATTCACAACAAGTCTCATCAGGATCTCTGCCTGATGCACAAAGGAATCTCAGCCGAGAGCGCGGGTCCTTTTCCGCAACCAGACTGCTGCGTCAGTGCGGAAACAATCGCTCCAGTGTTTCTAGGTAAAAAAAGCAGAGCCGCTCCGAAGCCGAGCGTGTTCAGAAAGGCCCGAATCGTGTTCGCCACGTGTCAATTCTTTGTCATTTCGAACAGTGCTGGTGTTGCTGCGTGGCAGTATCTTCCACTTTTAATTAGCCTCGTCTGTGGATCTGATTACTGACATGCCTGAAGAGAGGCTGATAAAAATGGCGAGTGCTTTATCTGCCTGCTTCTCCATTGAAAAAGAAGGTGCAGATAAAACCGGTATCATGAGGTTCATGCATGGTGAATCATGTCCACAGCTTTCTCCCTCTCTCTTCCGAAGTCAATAGGCCTGTAACGTGAGCACAGCAACCGGCTGTCCCAAGGCAGGCTGACTGAGCCGGCTAATGAAAACGGAGGAAGGGATGGGGAAGAAAGAGAAACGGAGAGTTCGGTGTGGCTGAACAAACACAAGAAGAACACCTTCAAGGTCACAGCTGAAGAAAAAAGAGAGGAAATGAGAATAAAGGGAGATAGACTGATTGAAAGACGGAGGGGGAGGCGCCAAAGAAGCCAGAAAGTGCTGATGATGAAATAAAAAAAAAGGAAAGGAAAGTTTTTACCAGTTCTCCTGGCTGGGGCTGCACACTAAAACACACTGGCCAGCAAAATGGAATTATAATATAATAGCTTCAAAACAATTCTTGATTTTTGCAGTTCACTTATCTTTTAAGTGCAGAGGATTACAACAATAAAACAATGCAGCAGTAAAAACAGCACACGCCGTATACGCCCAGGCGAGCGTGCAAATGGGCGCTGTTTCTTTTTTATGAGCATTTGAACATTACTTTATCAATAACAAATCAGACAGTTTTGATAGCTCAGCACTGAAAGTAACAGGCAACAGAGCAGCCCGAGGAGCACGCCGGGGGTGGTGAAGTGAAAGAGGCTGTGGGAGAGAAACGAAGGAGGGCTGTCACGAGGACGTCAGGAACCGGACTGTTCCACAAATGCCCAAGTGCGGACACACACTCGAGCGTGACGTTACAGCAAACCTATTATCTACTATTCTGTCACTTTGGTTTTTCCACTTCAAACTTAGGGCAAGATTCAATTTCGGCGGCGGAGACGGCTGCTTCTCGCACCCGTGCTCCGGTTCACGCTGGCTGAGTGGGTGTGTCCCTTCGGGGAGAAGATGTTGCATTTTACAGCAAATCTGCCGGCCTGAAAAAAAACCGCTCGGCGCCACAGATCCACAGTCGGGTTTGTACCCGCTACCGAAGTCCCTGGTGCTGCAGCTAATCAAAGCTGGCCCGCAAACAGAGACGCATGTTCACGGCAGCTGCCCAACTTCTCCGGGATCATTCAACTTTTCGGCAAGTAAAGTGTTGTTATGCTGTGCGCAAGCAACAATACAGCCTTAGATTATCATTAAAATCCCATCAGAAGGACAAAGACAAAGACATCTAAGATATAAAAACAGAGGGCAAAACGCAGATCAGGCGCAGTAATGCTAGCTTAAGCCTCTGCTTCTCATCCCACCGTCCGCCCAGGTTTTACCTAAAGTAAACACAAAAATACTGAGCTGTCAGCTACAAAACGCACACTTCCATGTGACGGCTGGCCCTTTCACCAAGGTCGCTGCACCAGGATAAAATAGCTCGAGTTTCTCAAGCAATTTTCCACAGCCTGTTTAGGGAAGAGATGTCACATTACCAGGAGGAGGAGGAGTAGGGCGTTGAGCTCAGAGCCTTCGGAGCACTTTAAAAAGTGCCGGCAGCGGCAGTTAGTAGTTATCTCAGAGAAGTACAGCAAGGACAAAAATGTAAATTGAGAGGACGTCAAGGCTTCCGAACTTCTTAAACAAGCAGAGGATGACATCACTCACTGCGGGGGCGGCAGAGGTTTGTTCGCGCCACAATCGGCCATTCATCGCCAGGAAAGCACCGCCAGCAGAGGAGGGAACGCGTCCAGCTAGATGCTGACATCGCTGCGTCACC
Source organism: Tetraodon nigroviridis (assembly GCA_000180735.1). Classification (NCBI taxonomy): domain Eukaryota; kingdom Metazoa; phylum Chordata; class Actinopteri; order Tetraodontiformes; family Tetraodontidae; genus Tetraodon; species Tetraodon nigroviridis. The sequence continues at coordinate 2,061,245 of CAAE01014729.1, forward strand.
CGGCTTTTGCCTCGGAAATGCCGGTGCGCGATCTGAAATCACCCACCGGGGAGGCGTTAAGCTGCTGTTGTGCCGCAGTGTAAATAAAATAGGACCGGCATAACAAAGGGCTTCCAAAGGGTGAGCGACCTCTCCGGGCTCCTCCGTGCACGCGGTGTCAGCGGATGCAAACGTCCTGACTAAAAATCGGCAGGAGTTGAATTCCTGTCGTCCCTCTGCTTCAGAGGCCTTTTCATGTGCCGTTTGTTTCCTGCCTCCTTTGTTTCCGACGCTGAATATTCCAGCGGACGGGGCCTTTTGTGAGGAGGGACCCGTGCGCTCGCTCCTAAACTCAAACAGGAGCGTTAGGAACAGGATGTTATGCAGATCAAACTCGAACACTCCTGGGCGTTTTTATTCTCCTCAATCAATAGGTAGGAAAACACCAGCCAGCATCAAAAGGCAAATGAGGACATAAAAATAAACACTGCCACTGTGACGGAACGCACTCGGGCCGACTGCACGGCTGCCTGGTGGGTGAGTGGACATAATTGCAGGCTGCGTCTGGTATGCATGAGCAGATCAATGCTTGCTCTGCTAGCATCCTGGATGCACGGGGCAGCTTTATTTAAAACGAATGCAACAGTTTGCACTCAGCCTTCGCCTGTATCGATGCCTGGGTGCCTTCGGTTTCAAAGGGAAGCTGCTTTAATAATGCAAGCCTCCCTGCAGACGGTGCATAGTCACACCCCGACTCGATAGGGCTCCGCTTCTCGCTATCTCAGCTGGTGTGGCCAATTAGTGTAAAAATTTGGTGACAGTGCAGCCGAGGACTCGGGACAGTCCCTGTATAATTATTGATCCAAGTTTACTGGCCCGCTTGGATCCATGTTGGGAGGAGAGGACACGGCGCAGGGTTGTTCTCATACAGAGCCTAATTAATGATGACATAATCTGATAGCGTAGCTTAAGACGTTGCGGACGGCTCCCCCGGCTGCTGGGTGGATTTGCAGCGCTGCTAGATGCACAGTAATTGCAGAGCTCTGGCTTGGTGTCACAATTAGAGTGGAAACCAGCCTTATTATATCCTCTGCTATAATCTCAGCCAGACCCTATTTACCCCTGCTCCACTTTTTTTTTTTGAAACTCTTCCAATCTGTATAGGATGCGAGCATTAATCCCCGTGACTACAGATGTTTAATAGGGCCTCGTGCACTGGAACACGGGCTGATTTTTCCACAGGACAGGTGCTATGATTAGTGACAAGGCAATAAACATGGAGAGGACTATCCAGTAAAATAAGATTTGCGGTTAAAATCAATGTCAGGCATCATATTGCGGGGATCGTGGAGCAGTTTATTGGACCAATAAACACCGCTCACATTTACTGAAATACAACATATTTGCAAATTGTCATCTAGCAATTTTGCAGTCTTTTCTAGAGGAAACGGTGCTCGTATTCCACAGACAGGCCTCCCTCCTGTTCACGTTCTACTTCTCACTTCTGGAAATGAGTGTTCTGCAGGCCAGGGGAGGACACAGGTGGAACTACAGAGCAAAGTCATTTGTAGAGCAGCTTGAAGGGATCTCCTCTAGTGTCTTATTAGACCGTGTCGGTCAGGCAGAGGAACGCTGTGGGAAGAGCACACAAGGCGCGCTGAAGGAACATCCGAATTCACTTCACGACTCTGCGCCACCTCTCTGAAGAAATGCTAACCAGCATCTTTCCTTTCTCCGGCCCTCTCTGGGATTACTTCTGACTAGTCGGTCTCTGAAGACTCCTCTGTAGAGCCTCACCCAGAAAGACACATAATATTTATCAGGAGAACAGAAGAGCCGTGCAGGAAAAGAGGGGGAAAAAAAGAAGAGACAATTTAGGCGGTGCCTTTGATAAAGCAGTGTTTTTGAAGGAAAGCCGGTTCTGCTTCAACAGGACAAGAGCAAGTACGAATGGGGAAGTGTGGCGATGGCGCTGCGCATCAGCGCACACCGTAGGTGCCTGAACGCAGCAGAGACTCGCAGACCGCCCCGCCTGCTTTTAAACTTTCAGCCTTTTGATCTCGTCTCTCTCGAATGTAAAGACTGTTCCTGCCTTTACCGCAGAGAGTTCAAACCCCCCGCAACCTCCAGCGCGCTCGTATCCACACTGTGCACTCGCTGCAAAACTTGGGAGGCAACTTTTGCTTCAGACAGTCGTCTTTACATTATGCTGCAGGATGAAATGTGGCCGCGCTGTTAGAAGCTGGTGAATTAGTTGAATAGCACCATTTACCCGATAGATGATAGATTTCTGACTTCCTTTTATCTGCATCCCGCTCTTTGCCTGGGTCCTTGGGAGTCAGGGCCAAAGCTGGTGCTAACGTTATCTCCTTACCTTTGGCCAGTTAACATGGTCACAGTCGATGGGTTAATGAGATCTAAACACAGCTTTGCTGACAGATCAAATCTTCCCAACTGTTGTTACGGCGATTTTTCAGTCTTCCCAACTTTCCGATCGTTTATTCGGAATTAAAGAATCTGTTGTGCTACATTACTCTGGTTGGAATATCTGTGTTTAAAATATTTTTCATAACGTAGCGGGAATTTTATTTTTATTGAACTCTTTAAGCATATTGTTTGTTTTCCCCCTAAATCTTAATGGCGTTACTTTGGCGGCGTAAACACACAGAAGAGCGAGCGCTGATGTAATGCATAAACTAAGCGGCTAATGTACAACTGCTTCGCAATGTTTTTCAAAATTATAGCTTACTGGATGTTTTCTAGTCGGACGTCTATCATTAAGACAATAAACATCAGCTGAAATAGTGGATGAAATCAGCTCTTGTGCAAACTTTAGCGCCCAAGAGTCGGTTTAATCCTGATTTTGTGTTCAAGTCACTTTGATAAAGGGGAAACAAAGGTCATTCTCTCCTCCAGTTTGCATGGGTATATTGGATCAATTTACCACCCTCTGGCATGTTTGCCTGAATTCTTCCTAGCACAAATATGGCGCCTGTATGCTGACGGCTGATGGCCTTCCTCGCTGCTACTTGCGCGCGACGAACTGCCACCCGTGGACATTGTGATGGATATTCCTCCTCAGAGATGTTTGATAAAGGATTTTGGCTCGTCTTTCATGGATAGTTTGCTTCTATTAAATGCTCAGAGAGGAAAAAAAGAAAAAAAGAAAAGGCGTTTGGTAGCAAACGTGTCCTCTAACCAGCAACACGGGGGCAGACGCAGCCGAGCGGTTTCAGCCAACCGGAGGTGGGCGACAGTTCGGGCTGTCCCGTCCCGTGAGAACAGAAACTGTTAACACAGCAATGCCGCCAGCACTGCTGAGTGGCGCTGTCGGTGGGAGGAGGGGCGACGGAGTGAGAGGACTCACCTCTCTCTACCCTCCAGTTTCCCTCAACAAGCAGAAAAGCTTTCTCTTGTCTACCGGTCCGGTTTAATGTGCGTCAGGATCTCAGAATTCAATTACCACTCCCTTTTAGCCACGCCTGTAATCTCCCCGTTGCAGTCATAGGCTCTGGGTGCCAGCCAGTGTCACACACTTTCCCCAAAATGATTACTTTTATGACCAGCCGGGAAAAAAAAAAATAAATAAATAAAAATAAAAATGAGCATGCGGTTGTAGAACAGATCTGGATCCATTTAGAGAGAACCTAATGGTGTTACAGTCGGGGGGATGTTACTATAAACTGTGGTGGTCTAACGGTGTGATCTCTAATGAGTGTTCAATTAAACAGAGCAGCCCCAAGGCAAACCTGGCCCAATAAAGCCGATTGAATGCTGCACAAACGAAACGGCCTCTTTTGAGATCTCTGAAGTCTGGAATCATTAGCTCATCAACGGCTGTGGGAACTTTTGAGACTGTCCTCATCAAAACACGCAAGCTCCGGACTTTATGAGAAACGGTTGAATCTAAGATTAGAACGCCGTGTTTCTGCATAGAAAATAAACAAAGCAGAGGGTGGGGCGGGGCCAACTGTTGCAAAGTTGGAAGGACTCAGAGTAGCTGAGATGGAGGGTCTGTGGACACACTCGTCACCTCGGACAAACAGACAATTGTCTTTAATTATCAGCTGTTTACCCTCCCGCCCCGTCACGTCAATCTGGCGGAGCCCCGAAAATCTGACACGCCGTGGCCCCACGTTATTAACTAGAGTCAACAGAGCAGCGATCTGAGCTCGGCGTTGGGATCTGCTCCCTCCCACGCCGCACCACCTGCTTCCTCCGCCTGCTGGAGTTAATTTATCTGGGTGATAAGCAGGTGGACGGGGGAAGGAGAGGCCCTCAGATGGAGCAGCGCTGTCAGACCTGGCAGACTGACTGACAACGCTAATAGCCGCGTCCCATTAACCTCACCACACGCTTCACCTTTATCTACCACACAAAAGACTGTTTGTTTGCTTGTTGGATGATAATATTTGCCTCATGAATTGGCGGCTCCAGACGTGACAAATATTCCGAGCCGCTGGGATTCACCTAAGGAGGGTTGCTACCAAAGAAGACGTTGCTCTCTGCACCTCCACGCTGCGATAAAGGCTAATGCTCTTCGGCTAATCTGCACCGCCATAAAGAATGATACGCTTATTTCCCATTATTTGTTTTTTTTTTTTACTTTTAAACATGCCTTGGCCAATTATGTTACAGTTAGCGCCGAAAAAGACTGTCGGCTTTTAAATTAAAGGATTAAGAGTGCATGTGCTCACCTTTAGGCCTCTTAGAGAAGTTGGGTGTTTGTGCATAGACGAGTCTTGAGGTGAAAGCCAGTATCGCTCATCAGACTGGGAAATAGGGCTTTAAACAGGGAGTTAGCGATCCTGCAAGGCTCTTGGGCACCAGACGGTAGCATCAGTGCTTCTCCCTGTATTCTGCTGCGCAATCACAAAAATGATATTGGGGGGACAGCAGGTGATCCATAAAAGCTGTGTTTTAAAGCCTTGTTAATTACTGCTTCAGAGGTCTAGTGAAAAATGCGGATAAAATCCTAACACGGGGGCCACGGTGAGGGAGCAAACTCGCTTTCAGACACGATATTTCGCAGCTTCTCATCTGCCAACACGCGGCTAGCGTCAAGAAACTCAAACTTTTATGCTCTGATCGCTCCCGAATACAGCTGCCGCAACGTTCCACGGCCACGCGCGCTCACTAGGATGTGCTGTTGGGAGAAAAATACGCTCTCAAAATGGTGCCTTCCATGCATAATGAAGCAGATGCCGAAGATTATATAGTTTGGCACAGAATCTGAATATGCATAGATTATCCCCAGTTTGATTTACCAGCTGCTGTCTGGGTGCCGATGTGTACGGTACATCACTTACGGATACCGGCGACCGCCGCATTCTTGAATTTCACTTTGGTGTAGTTTATCATATTTCCCCGTGCGGAGCAGACATTGTATTCTGTCTCTGGCTGGAAAGGGCTTAATGCACGGCAGGCCTGCCAGCTCTTTCGCTCGGTAAGAGATATGAGAAGAAGGAGATTAGCTCAGCTACTCATCCATGACCTTGATATTACGATGAAGACGGATAAGAGCCTTCTACTTCCACCTGTCCAAAGCCTGCAGGGCTGTTTAAACAGCAGGCCCGGCAGTCATCACCCGCTCAAAACAAATGTGTTCCACCGAGGTTCAATTTTTTCAGCCCGTTCTATTCAGTATCCCCAGTCAATTAATGATGTCATACGCTCGCAGAATAAAACAAATGGTTGCTCTGGAGCCGGGGGAAGATAATGTGGGGCTGAGGGGCAGAGAATATACTGGCTGTACATGTAGTAAGTCTTTTTGATCACAACTTTATTTTCACGGAGCTCTGCCGCCTTTAAAAGGTTCTTACTTCCCGCTTCCTCGCCTAGCAAAGGAGATTTGAATTCTCCGTGAAGCTAAAGAACCGTACGACCTGCCATTTTCCTCTCAGAGCAGAGAAAGCGCTTTGTTAAAAATAAATAAAAGGACTTTGCATCCTTTTTTTCCTGCCATCCATGAGTGGTTTCTGGTCCTCAGCACGCATCTAAAATGGTGCAGGTGCATGCCCAGTACCGCAGCTACATCAGTCACCTGTCTCTGTAGCTCCGCCGCTATCCTGCGTCTCTGTGATTGTCCACCCCGGGCCTACGTTTTGCCGAGCGCCGGCCTGTCATGCTCTCATTTTACCAGGATGCACAGATATTGAAGTGATGGCATTAAGACATAATGAGTAAAAAATGTCTCTTTTACACTGGGCCAAGATGCTAATGGGATTTTTATGCTAGGCTGCGCCTCAGCTGCATTCAGCAGGCAGCAAGCGCTCAGGAGGCGTTTGTTTGCTGCTGATGCTCTGGTTAACAGCTGTTGCTGTATTTTCAAAGACAGTAAATACCATGATTTTTGGCTATGTTGCGTTGTGTTTTTGCCTCTTTTCGATGCCAGGAGACAGATTAGAGAGGCACAATTGTGACACGGTCGGCCAGAAATTCCATGATTTGCTCAGAAATTAGAACCAAGTTACGAAACCCGCAGTGCATGACGGGCCATTGAGGGGAACCATTTTGTTGTTTCCGTGTCCACGAATTGCTGTAAACAATCAGAATCTTTGTGATTATGATGGACATTTTAATTAGGCTGTATAACTTACTCAAGTTAATTTCAGATCAAAGGCAAAAGGGATCTCTAAAGGCTTCCCTGATAAGTTTGAAAGCGTAGCCGCTAATTTAAAATAGTTTCCGTTGAGTCTGCTGTATCCTTTGCGAGACCTGCTTGTTTAAGTCCATGGATTTGGATAATAAAGCTGAAAACGCCCTTTGACCATGAAGTGAACTGATCTTATTTTCAGACAACGGCTGGTGATTCATACAGTCTGCCGGCTCAAATGCACTCGAGGCTAAAAATAAAAGAGGAGGGAGGAAAGAGGAGAGAGAGATGAGGGAAGAGGGGGCAAACAGGAAGAAGGAAAGCAGGGAGTGATGGAGGTGCCAGCGTGCCAAAGTTGTCTGTTGATCCATGCCGAAACAGACGCATTTGATCACAGCAAATCTCAGGCCTGAAGCATAAATACATAATAAACAAAAATTAATGGAGGCAAGCAGCGTGCATGTGTTCCATCGGGCTGTGAGTTACCACGATGGTGACTGGAGCAGGGCAGAAACATCCATATGGATCCTGCTTACGGAACAGCCTTGTTAACATAACTCTCTGACAGAGTCAGGCCGCGATATCAGCTATATTTACTACAACTGAGCGACACCCCATCAAAGAATAAAGTATGATTAAGGGGGGGAAAAAAATCTGAAAGATTTTGGGCAGGAGCAACCAGCATGACTGAGATCTAAATTCTGTGGTTTGTAATTAGCGGAAGCATTTCCTCTAAAAATGCAGCAGAAAACAAGAAGTCAAGGATGATGAATTAGTCTAATGATTCTGGAGTAATGATACTCAGAAACAGTACCAGGAGGAAATTGCTGTTCCCAAGAGAAAAGGCTAAAATTACACTTTAAGATACAACTGAACTTTTGCCACTGCGCTCGCCGCCATCGTTATTCATCCAGCGAAGCCTCAAGTTTGTCTTGGAAACGGCTGTGTCCCTGCATCCTGCAGCCATCGTGGCAGCGTTCTCTCTTTTGCCCTCTATTGGCTGTGTGATCTCGCGCTATAACGAGCACACAAAGCCCCACCGGGACGCTAATGCTCGCTGCCACCTCGACTTCCACTCTCCATTTCCTCTTTTGTTTGTGCGACTCTAACCGAGTCAAGTTTGGGGTGGACAGCGAAGGTTATGGACGGCAGTCGCTGGAGCGAACGCGGTGGACAGAAGGCACGAGCATAAAGCCGACGGCCTCGGGGGTGAAGGGCACAAGAGTCGAGCCAGCGGTTCACTGGTGGGTAGATGCTAACGCTAATTAGTGCACAGTGGTGACCTTGGCGCGTCATCCTCCCTCCTCTGTCAAGAGGCAGATCCAAAACGGACTAAAGGAAAAGTCCCAGCTGAAGGAGATCTGTTGACGGCGGTGTTGGGCACTAGGACGAGGAGATAGAGAAGCCCCGCCACAACAAAGACAAGCGCTCCCTCTGCAACTCGCTCTGACTTTGGCTTGCTGCGTCCTAATCTAAACGCAGCACACAGCCTTTGCAAAAAACAAAGCAAAACAAAACCAAAAAAACTCCAAAAGGCCTGTTTTTGCCTCCACCAGTCTGTGCTGCTCTGGTCCTTGAATTCCACTTTGCATAATGAACAGAGTAAATCAGAAACTTCATTTGGTATCTCCTCCAAAGGCTGAGATACGCAGAATCTGCAAAGTGACTTAATAAAAAGAAAGTTTACACCGCGACAAAAGAAATGATGTAAAGGGGAGGAACAGAATGTCACAATTCAACGCAAAGCCCCTCGACGTTAATAAATCGCAGCTGTCTGTCACTCAGAGGCCCAGGCAGCGACGCAGCAATCAGGCCCGCCCGGGAAAAAACACAACCTGAGAGGGGATTCAGGACAGGCTGCCCCCATTAGTCTTTAAAAAAGCACTTACTCAGCCATCATTTTAGTGTCATTACAATATAAAACTTTTACGATTAACATTATTCATAAAACCGAGCCATGCAGAGGAAGAGCGGCTGGACTAATGGCCAATTTTCACGCCTAAAATACATTTCAAATACTGTGCAGCTATGAGCGATTTCTTTACCAAATCATAAGGTGTTGGGTGTGAAACAAGAAGCGGAGGAAGCGTTTTAGCCGCCGCTGTGGAGGAGAGCAGCTAGCGGCCGTTAGCATCAGCCCAAATATTTCCAAGCTGCAGGAGCGGCGAATGGAAAATGAGTCTTATTGTTGCCGCTGACGGCGAGGTGTGGGGCCATATTTAAAACGCCACCCTGGCCTCCAACGCTGCTCTGTCTTGTTTGGCAGCGCTCGTTTCCGCTGCAGAGGGCCAGCGTGCTATCTCAAATCAAAGTGGGGGGACAGCATTACGGCGCCTTTATGTTGGGCGTGAGATTGGAATCTGCAGATGAAAAGTGCAGCAGAGATGCTGCCGTAGCACCTAAACACGGCGGTTACTAGATCTGTCTGCAATTATTCTGCCTGCCGTTTTCCTGGATAAATTATTGCATTTATGACTATTTCATAAGGGGTTTCAGGTATAATGGAAGCCAGGGGGAATACAGAAGAACGTAAATTAAGAGTCAAGCTTGTTAGGAGGCCACTTTGATTGTTTATATGCTGAACAAGTTTTGGGCCACAATTTATGGCAGGGCTTTCTTTACTTTTCTGTCTACACTCAGCAGAAAAAGATTAAAAAAACCCGCATTTTAAAGTAACATGTAACCTTCCTGGCACATGCTCCACGTCACTCGCCGTTGCTTTTTTTTTTTCAAACTTTTCTCTTTTCTTCTTTTCAAACTTTACTTTCTATAAACCGGAGACCGCAGGTCAAGGTCCTTGTGCCGTAAATGTGAAACAGGTTTTTTTTTAACTTTTTTTTTTAGGCATGTACATGAATAACATGTACGGACTAAATCTATGAAATATTAAAAAGCGTTGGATAACCATTAGCGCAACGTTTTGTGTGCTACTAGAGCGGAAAACCTCATAAGTCGAAGTGACGCATGATAAATCAGCCAGCAATATCAATTACAATCAATTATAAACAGAGATAACCAGTGTCCTTGGCAAGAAAAAGGTGATTGTGGGAGGATTGGGCGAACAGCTTTGTATGAGCAGGTCGCCGTGTCGGAACGGAGACATGCTCCGCAGGCTGCACGAGGGCAGAAAGACTGATGAGGGAGGATTATGATGAGCAGGAGGTGAGTGTCCATGTAGGAGTTTGGGCCCTTTCTGCAGTTGCAGGGTTAATGACAGCCATTGATGGGGGTGGCCTTCTCGCTCTGCTGCCTTCCATCATGTGGCTTTTCCCTGCAGGAGGAGCGGGTTTGAGAGAGGGACGTCCAGGCCGAGAGATAATGAACGTAGGAGTGAAATCCATCATGCATATGAAAGCGCACGGCTAACCTCGGAAAATAAAGTGCACAAGAAGTCACGGGAGCCGCGACTCGGGAAAACCGAAGGATGGAAAGGAGGCGTGGAGAGAAGGAAGCCCAGGCCGGAGACAACCTTCCCCCAGCAGGGAGATAAAGATGACTGATAGCTGCTCCGATTCAGCCCAATCTCTTTAATGCTACAATGAGCCGAGGAGAGGAGACGGGAATGTAAAGCAACGCGCAGCAGCTCCTCTCCTCACCCAGCGTTACCACAGCCCAACTACGCAAACAGCAACTTCTTCGCTGACTTTTCCCTGTCTGGCAGCAGGGTCTCAATATCCCCATTAACACGGCGATGGTGGCAAACAAACACCAACATCAGGTCCCTGGGCGCATGTGCTTCTCAGGGCTCCGCACAGGAGGCGCAGCGTTCAAATACGGAATAATTACTATGATAATCATCTCTGTCCCACTGGAGTCTGAAAATACAGAGCTGACATCTGACATTTGGTATCCACGTCCTCTCTCAGACGGAAGAATCGCATGCCTCCACAATTTTAATGCCTAAATTGGAAAAAAAAACAAAATATGAATACATTGCAGCACACAATGCAATCAGGAGGTTGTTTTCTTCCGCCATTTTTGCTGCTGCGCTAGCGTCTGGATGGAGTTTGGCAGTTATACCGTATTCCTCAACCAAGCTGGCCTAGGTTTGATGGCACACAAAGTTGAAAATTCCGCCGTCAGTCATTCTTAACCGGTTTGATCGTTCATTACGTCCTGCTGTCTCCGTCTGCGCTCCCTATTCAAATATCAACCGTTCTCATCAGCTCGCTTCATCTCGTAGCATAGCAACACACCTTCGCTCTTAATTCATCGTCTGGCTTCTCACCTCTCGCTCGTCCTCTGGCTCGCTCTCTATTCAGTTTAGTTTCGATTGAGTTTGTTTACGCTGCCGTTAAAGCCGCCCCTCCCCCTTCCCACCAGCGCCTGCAAAGTCATCAGCCTCTGCAACCACGCCGCCATCACCGCCATCACCGTCCCGCTGTCAGGGGCGTCAGCGCACCTGATCCTGACAGATCAGATGTTACACTGATACTACAGTGTACTCTTGAAGTAGTTCAGATCAGAGAACAAACGCTGCAGGTCATTTTCATGCATGGGCAGCTGGACGGTTGGGTAGAACGCTGGCGGCTGGGACTTGTCTCTCTGCTTTAAAAGATGTCCAGAAATACAAAAGCCCTGTAATGACAGCACTTTCTGAAAGGACAAATTTCCAACGCCATGGATCATTTTCGGGAGCCGGGACATTATTACTGCAGGTTGTACAAATGCGTTCACAGTTCAGCGCTCTCCCCGAGCCCTGGGACACGGAGCCTTTTTACCGTCTTGGCTGTCCTGGAACACAGTGGACCTAAAATAAAACTAAGAAGGTACGATGATTTCTTAAAGGTCCCCGATTTGATGCGAATCCTTTTTTTTAAAAACTAATTAGAAGAGATTTGGAATCCTACTGTATGTAGGTGTCGAAATTGCCTTGAAAAAAAAAACCAATGAAACAAATGCTATAAACTTTATAACGTGCATCTGATTAAGACTCCCGAACCTATCAGAAGAACTTCTGAGATTGTCTTTGGGTTACATTCGTGGGCTCTAACAGCTTTCATCTGCGACTGCACGAGTGACTTCAGTCAGTGTGAGCCCGAAGCTTTTTTTTTTCTTCTTCTTCTTCTTCTGCACACGTTTAAGGCATTAATAACACATTAGGAGGTAACAAGTTAGAAATGGTGAGAGGTGATTAGGCAGAGCACTTGACAGATATGGGAGTTGTTGTTCGACCCTGTTTAGCACTCCAACCGCACGTCTCAGTCAGAAGGTGGAGTAAAGCCAGCGGGGGCTTCCCCCACCCGCCTCCCACCACAAAACATGACCCACTCGCATATTCACAGCTCTGCAGAGCAGCTCGGCTTCTGCGCGAGCGCTGCAAATCGCGCCGTGATGGGATAGCAGGCCGGCCTCTGGTTTTCCCTCAGAAGGACGGGGACTGATACAAAGCTTGACTGGCAGCCAGATCCGTCTCTGTAGCTTTTTGTTTCCTCCACCTGAGAGAAAAGCCCTTAAACTGCGATGGCCACTCATTCCCCTGACAGCGTATTGTGGGCTTTACGACTGAGTGGCTCAAGTAAAGTGTCACCCAAAGAGGATCATCTGACGCGGTCTACAGCGTTTTAGATGCTGCAGGCCCGGCAGCGGAGGTCCTCCCATGTCTCTCCACCCCTTTGTTTCTCATTATTGAGCGAAATGGAATTAAGAGCTTTTCTATCGAGATCTTTTTTTTTTTCCCCGCACTCGCCCTTTTGAACAACCTGAGGGGGATTTTAACATGCTATTACCCTTTGACACAGCCGAGGTACTGCAAGGAGGAGAGTTGTGAGGTATTTAGCCAGGGTTCCAGACAGTGAAATAGAACGCAGAGAAAGACCTGCAAAGAGATGGAGAGGGTGCCTACGGGCAGCCGGGGTGGAGGGCCCCAGCCTGGACTCTGTCCACTGCAACCTGCCACATGCAGCCTGAATCCCATTTATTCCTGGTGACCTTAAATAAAATGCTGGCCACCCCTGTGGGCCCCATGTGGGGCCAAAACCAAATGGGCTGTGCTCTCTGCTCTTTCTACCCCACTGCTAGAGAAAATGAGCTTTATCTGTGGGGGAACTTGGGGCCATGTGACTAAATGCCCCCCTTCCCTGCTTGAGTTTCCCCACAAAGTATTTTCCACAGTTAATCTGCAAAGCTGTGACCTTTTAATTATTGGCTGTTGTTGCTGGAGTGCTTCAAATGAAGAGTTTTGATTTATTCACAGGGTTTCAGTCTATATATCACAAGAGGAGCTACATAATTTGCAATAAATAAATAAATAAACACATTCTGGCATAAATTCCGAGCTCTTCACCTGTTCTCCAATGTGTCGTGGGAGCTGTCTGACAAATGTGTCAGTTAATTACTGCAAAGAAAATGATAAAAGAAACATGTAATCCTGGTTGATTACGTTGGGATGTCAAAGCGCGGACTGATGACAACGCTCGGAGAGGTGAGAAATTAAAAAGCTTAGCAAGTCTCTGGTCTGCCAGCGACTCACCGAGAAAAAGGAAAGATTTCAAATTTGAAACCAAACTGGGAGCTGTAATGCCTCGGTTAATAAAATGTCCATTTCTAGACAAGGGTGGACTGGAAGTGTTTGCACTGTCGCCCGCTGAAATTAAACATAACAATTGTCATATCAGACGTCAGTAGCTGGAACATCTTTCATTCTAACACACAAAAGATGTTTGAAAGATTTTACCTCTTGTTGATTTACTTAGTCAAACTGTTGAATTACTAGTTGTTTTCGTCTGAATACACAACTCTGATGCCCATTTTTTTCCCCCTTACCTTTCACCAAGACGTAGAAACCAAATTAAAAAAAAAAAAAAAAGAAGTTGCCAAGCCGTCAAGGGCACCTTTATCACATGGACTCAGGCGGAGTCATGGTAGTTTTCAAGTGCCCACTACACGTCAGTGCGGAGCCAAATTCTGCATGAGCAGGTCTAATTAAAGTGGAGTTAATCACAAATAGCTGGATAGAGCCACAATTGAGGCATATGTTAAGAATGAATTACTAATTAGAGAGGCAAGCGGCGAGACAAGTCCCAGACTGCTCGAGAAGTCTGGGCACGTTGCTAATATATGAAAAGGTATAAACAAACAGCAATCTGGTTGTTTAGCTCCTCCATCCCACTTACATGGATCCAATTATGGCAGATCCCTGGAGCCGCCAACGCAATCAGGCAAGGCTGAGTTGGTCTTATGATTAAGTGCGGAGGCCACATCCTGTACCCTGGGCAGGCCCCCTCTGACAGCTCCAGGGTCCCCACCTTCCAAACGGGCACAACTACCACGCCCAGCGTGGCTCCTGATGTGTGCGCGCTCATTCACCGGATGGCTTGCTTTTATTGGCCAGCCCATAGGTTGTGGTATAGAACCAAACGAGCACTGTAAATCCGTTGCGAGGGTGCCCATGCGTCGGGGGGATACACCTGTTCTTCCCGCAGGGCTCCTGCATTTAAGCAGCCTCATCAGTTCACGATCAGAGTTTTGCAGCTGCCAGAAAAACTCGTTGGCGGCCATTTGTCAGCTGGTCGACTTTAGAAGCTGAATTTCCACCTGCGAGGATCGAACACGCACGCAGGCGGCGTGAGGGCGGCCTGGCGGCCGAACAGAACGCTCCTATATAAAACCCTGTGCAGTGCTGCCCTCATCCATACGTCCAACTGTGCCTTCTGACGCACTTTCAGCGGGAATGTGCACGGCTAAGAGGTACAAGCTGGGCACTGGATGAAATGTGCTATTTTGCCATTTATCACCGAACGCTGGAGGTCCTGTGCAGCTAACCATCTGGATCCCGAGGAACAGTAAAACACTTTTCCTGATACCAGCCTGCAAACAGCACTTGAGCCAAAACATCTGTGCACCTGAAAGACAGGGGTGTTAAAAGACCATTTCAGTTATTATTGAAAATGTTATTTTAATTGCTCGAGACATTTTTATTTTAAATGTGTTCTTTTTAAAAATATTTTTCTTAAAAAGTCAAATAGTTTTATTTTCTCACATTTGCAGGGGGGGGGGGGGAATTGATAACGTGATATCCGGGGGACCCCTTGAGACATTACGTTTGTATGTTCACGTGCGCAGGTGCACTTCCCCAAACTCAAATTAAAGAAGCACTCAGATCACTGAGCCACGCATCTGTAGCTAACAAGAAAAACACCTACAGATACTCCACCGGAGGTGAAACAGCATGATCCGGCCGGTCCTTCACGCACACAGACACGCTGGCAGGCCACGCTGCAGGTGGGAGGCAGCACGCTTGAGAGCTAGCACTAGCATCAGCCTGTGTGTTGGTGTGTAGCACGTTCGCAGTGACACAGGCCACCAACAACGCCGCTGTTTTCATTTACTCTCAGAAAAACATACCCGCTGATCAGAAGACTGCCAGCTTCACTCTAATTAGAGGAGTTGATTGGTTTCAGTCGTCCTGTAGGCAGGAGGCCACCAAATCTTCAGCCAAGCAAGAAAAGAAGCGTCTTCTTCAAAAGCTAATAAATGCTTCTTTTTTTTTAAGTGTACATTTTGAAAGCTTTTGGTGGAGTTGCAGGGACAAGAGGACAGTCAGACCAGAGATGTTTTTCTGGTTTAATTAGTGCAATCCTGGCAGAGATATAATAATGATGGGGAATCTTTCTGACCTTTCCGGTACTTTCTGCATGTTCGGCTTTTATCTGATCATGTTTTATTCAAGACCTTTGCTGCGTACATTCTGTTTGGCTTGTCCCTGCCGCTGCAGACAAAATAATGATTTAAAAAAAAAAACAAAGCACTTCACAGGTTATCCAAATGACACTTCTATCCTTTTTGATTTTCCTTTGATTCTTCGTTGCTGTCTCCGCTCTGAAATTGCAGGTGATGGGGCCAGTGTGGCACTGGCGGAGGAGCTTGTCCCGAGGGCAGGCATCCATATTTATAAGCGTGCCATTCTGTTTCTTTTCATAAAATTCTATTTTGTACAGCTAGGGAAAAACACTGTAACAACATAACAACACACAATAGTTGAGAAAATAGAGAAAAAAGTGAAGGAAAAAAAAAAAAAACCCACATTATGTAAGGTATCGCCTCACACATCAGCAGGCATGATACCGGATTACCGAGATTAATTATGTAAAAGCAGGAGCAACGTGTTGACAACCTGTATAGGCAAGTTACACGTCTCCATTCTCACTTATCAAAATGTACAGCCGAGGAAAACTGGACAAGATGGAAATGCGACGCGCATTTTGATTTAGACATCAAGATGCCTACATTAGATTTACAAGATGAGAGCTGGCATACATGCCTGCACATAAACAGAGCCGCATACACAAGCGTCGGGGGGGGTGGGGGGTAAGGGGGCTGCCATGGTCCCTTGAGGATGCAGTGGCTTCCTGTTTGCTAGCCTTTCCTTAGCGAAACTGCTTAAAACAGGCCAAACGAGCGCTGTGCTTATCCAGCAAAATTGCTGCTAGATGGAGCAGAAAGTGCACAAATTTTCTATGACACCCCAGTAATGAGGTTTTATATTGACCCAGCATCGGCGAGAGGAAGAGGCACGCCGCTCCTCTCCTCCTAAAGCCAGCCACTTCTTCTCTGCCTTCTATTCTGAGTCCCACTACAACAGCAAGCATGAGGGCAAACAGGTACCAGTACAAAAATACACACGAGCAGACGAGGAGCACTCATTAAGTATTTATAACCCTCCATTATACTGCCGGGTTTCCCTTAAACTCCAGGAAGGCAAATCATTTTCTTCCTTGCGCAGGAGAACCATACATTATTTTATTCCTCATAACATCAAAGCTGGTTTGATATGAAACTGGCCTCGCTTTAGAAGCAGGCCTTATCGCAGACGTAAGCACAGGCAGCAATTGTCTTCGATTTATTTTGCGGAGGTACCTGCTGAAACCTCCTGGATGATAATAACCTTTTAGACGACGTTTGCCACTGCTACGTTTTTACTTCATGGTCAGTTCTCGATGCCTTTTGCACCCGTCAGTCATGTCTATACGGCCTAGCTAGCATAGCAATGAGCCAATTAGTGGATTAAACGCTTTAATAGGGATCTTTTTAGAAATATGTTAATAAAAGTGCTAAACAGTTGAAGTATGCTTTGCTACTTGTACCTTTGTTTTGCTGAGAAATCATTTTTGAAAATGCGGTGGGCAGTTTGCACTTTGGGATGACATTTTATAGAGAACATTTAACATCATCACGGCATTAATTGGCAGACTAATCAATAATGATATTTGCAGCCCAAATTGCATATTTTATATATAAATATTTCCAGATTTAACAGAAAAACAAACACAAAAAAAAAAAACACTATTGTTTCTCTACAAATTCATCAATCAAAGCGGGTGCTTTGTTATCAATAAAATGCCAGCGCTGATTAAAAGCACGTAAGGTTATTTTATTTGCTCTGTCACGACAGCAACAAATGTGAAAACAAAAGCATGTTTGTTAGTCGTCGTGGAAACTCCCATTTTAATTTTGCAGTTGCAAGTCTCCCCCTGCAGCCGTCCTGGACGTCGCTCATCGCCCAACAAAACGTCTGCAGATTCTAATGGAGATGAGAGAAGCTAATGTGATTAGTCGCTGCTAACGTTCTGACGGTCTCCCTCACTCAGATAATTACAAAGATTTGTTGAGGCCCACGGTGGGCTGTACCCCCGCTAAACAGACAGACCGCAATATGTCACTTTATTCATCAAAGACAAGGAAATACTGAGAATATTTCACTCATGTTCTGAGGAACATGAGTGAACATGAAGAGAACCTTTTTCGTGCTTGTCAAGCTGGCTTAAGTGCATTTGTGCTAAATAAAGTCTGCATGAGTTAATTGATTCTAATTCTTGGCTTTTATGCAAAACTGTACAAACACAAGCTGAGATGCTTTGATAACTGTGGAAGATTTTTGTTTAATCGGAATTCCCCTCAAGACGTCTCCCTGCCTGCATCCTGATCGCCCGAGGCAGCGGCCCACCAAGCCCGGCTCTGCATCCGGAGGTTAAAACCAGCGCAGGTCAGCACGCGTGCACCATCTAGAATGGTGATTTCGCACATGGGCTGGAATAACGGAGATCAACGGGGTTTCTGCAAAGCTTGCAGTTTTCTGATTTTTAAAAATGCCATGCTTTAAGGACTATTGATAGAGAAAATACTTTAAACTTGTAAACTGGTCCAACTAGAGATGGATGATGAACCGCCATGATGTTTTGCCCCACCTTCTTGAGAGGACATGTTAGCATGCTAGGTAAAGAAGGAGGGTCTGAACATTTTTTCTAACCAATCAAGCTGACAACCTTTTTTATTTGGCTTTAGGAGAAATCATTGTGACTATTCGGCCGAATGAACCAGTTCATCGGGCCACATGTGGCCCCCGGGCCTTAGTTTGGCCAACTCTGGCGTAAGCGTATCTCTCACCGCTTTGGGCCATTTACGGTTGTTTTCTGTAACATCTGTGCGAGGTGCCAAGATTCAGCTTGTGCTTTCTGACAACCATAAGCCTAAAAGGCCACTCATAGTGCATTAAGAATGTTTTCTTCCTGACACACATCAAAATGTGACCTTTAAATGATTCTTGTTATCAAGGAAGCAGAACAAGAAAATCAATAGAATGCCACTGGAGAGGATGCCAGGCAAATTGATCATTCCATTTCATTTTCATTTTCATTTGATGTGCCGGCTATACACACCGAATCTGACCACAGCTTTTAACACCTCACAGAAGCGAGAGGAAAAAAAGCAGAAATACAAGTCTCTCCCTTTAAAGTGATGGAGCCAGATCATGAATCTTTCCTGACAGTTAACCTTAATAAAGAGCCTTTTCTTTTCATCACTTTGCTGCACCTTTTTTAAATGCGTGCCTCAGAGAGAAGGTTCCCCTCCACCGCAGTACGGCAGAACTCATCGTCTATTTCACACCATGTGCTGCTCCATCAAACTGCAAAAGTAAATACATTAATCAACAGAACAGACTGATAGATCATTAATTTTTGTACATCACTGTTGACGCCACGTCTCCTTGAATCCATTCACGGATAATCGCAGCGCTCTGGCGAAACTTTATTAGGGAACCCGTTCATTTATGAAAGCGTTTGTGCAAAGACAATATTTTCTCTGAAAAATGGCAAGATTTTCCAGGCGGCGTTCTGTATGCGTTTAAGATTGGGAGCATATTACCAGAGAAATGCCAGAGCTCGACAGACAAGCGCGATAACAAAGATAGCAAATCTGGGAAATGAAAAATGGCACTTCTCCTCTACAAGGAGATACATCAGTGTTTATTAAATCAATGCCAGACAGAGGAATCTGAAGGTAAAATAATGAACCACTTATAAATGATCTTTGCTTCGCTGGGCCTTACCTGATCAGGGTGTTCAGGGACCGCCAATGCGAGCCATATTAGGAGAGGTCTATTAATCCTCCTGCTTCTCATACCTGACTATAAAACACACGAGTCCTCTGTGACTTTCTCATGAACATCCTTCTTAATTTTTCATTGCAGGTGGAAAAAAAAAAAAAAAAGCCAGCTTCACAGCTTTCATTGATTGGGTGTGAAACTTTGGGTTGTCTGTGTGTTTCTGCCGTAGCGGTGTGGATATTTCATTACAGCGCTCTGGGACACAGCTCTGCTACCTTCCTGTCAGCCGCCATGGCAACCAGGGAGGCCACTCTCTCCTCAGAAATAGGCTTTTAATTGATTGTCATCTAATCAGATGATGAAATACAGCATTAGGTTTATCAAAAAGGGGTCACCGAGGGACGAGGATGACCACTCGAGAGCGGCGTCCCGGTGATGCCCATCAGCTCGCATCCGTGTGATTTTAATGAACAAGTTTACGGGGTTGGCGGTATTCCTGTAAGATCCTTTGGTGAATGTTTGATTGGATATGATGAGCCCCTCTTAAGACTACACCGGCTTTGGGAGGAGGCACGTCTTTGATGTGCTGAAATTACTGGAGCTGCGAGGTCTCACAAGCTTCGCCTTAACACATATTAAACAGGCCCCCGGAATTTTTTTATTTTTTCTTTTTTTCCCAACGTCATCTGTTTTTTATTTCGTCTCGTTCTCCCTCATCGTGTGGTGCACCAGACTTGGCTGCCTGCTTCTTATCCACAAACGTGGTTTGTGGTTTTAACTGAAAAGAAAAAAAAATAAGCATTTCTTCCTCATTATCAAATGTTGAATCAGTACACGGGGGGGGGGGCACCATCAATTCCCCTCCACACAGCGTCGTCTGTGCTGACAGCGCTCTGCGGTGACATCCAAAGATGGCGGGGGTAAAGACGTAGCCTGGGTAAATCTTCTGCCTGAGCTTTGGGGAATCATTGCGATTCATGATCTTTTCTCAGTATGCTAACAATAATCTTCCGCTCAGTCTGTCTCGCACATCGCCGGGCATCGCAAACACTCGTCTCCGCAGCCTCGGCTTTGCCTCCCCATGCAAATTTCAGGGTTGCTTCGCCCTTTGTATAACAACTATGTCCTCAACCTTTTCCAGTCACTACCTTTCATCCAGCTGGCTAATGAATCCTGTGCACCTAAGTGGCAAGCTTAACACACACCTTCTCCCTCACGCAGGATTTTACACTGATACAACCTTGAGCTGCAAACTCCTGAAAAACTGACTTCTGCTCCCTCTCTCTTATAGATTTGAATAAATCTCCAAGAGGTGTTTTAGGGCTTTCTAAACGTCCTCACTGAACAAATGTCCCACTCCAGCAACAACTCTGGCCCCACGACATGAAAAAGTACAAGATGCTTTTGTTAAGCTGGGTATAACAAATGTTTCTGCGGTAAAATCAGCTGGGGAAATAAAATGCAACCCCAGTACAAGTTTTCGGTATTTCACCGTGTGCAGAATTGCAACGAGGGCTCTAAATTAGAAGCATCTTGGACGGATGCAGCTTCAGTCCCACATTCAGCATTATTAGTGCTATACTGCTGTTACTATTCCTTGTTTTCATTCATTTTTTTCTTTTGTTCTTGACTTTCTTCTGTTCCTGTCTGACGGGACAGGTCAACCGCCGCTTTAATCATCAAGTCGACACAAATCTGTCGCTGTGAGGTTTGATGTTTGAGCATCTGCTCTACACATCAATGCCATTGGTGCTTTAAATCCCCAGCAGGCATTATAAAGTTAATATTAACACAACAGATGGTTGGCTTTGTCTCCATTTGCACCATTCCGCTAAAAGACATTCCGACTTTTAGCAGGTGAAAAAACATAAAAGACCTAAATGTGTGCTCTGTAATAAAGACATTCATTTTTGACGTTTTAATGGGTTTTGGTAATTGCATTCTGCTCTACACATTTACAGCACATAATGGTAAACAAAAGGCGCTTAAAAGATTTATTTGTTTGAAACATCGGGAGTGGGGAGAAAAGCCGAATCGGGATGGAGAGATAGAGGTATAGACGGCGTCTTAGGATTTCTTCATTAACATTAGGATAATAACATCCTAACTAGTCTGTGATTGCAAACACATTTGGAAATGTTTCTGAAATGGAGGTGTCTTATCATGCTGATTGTATTAAAGGGCCATTTCATTTCCCTCACCTCCAGCCTGAAGCTTTGATGGTGTCAAGTGGCAGATGACAACTAATTAAAAGAAAATCAGTCAAACAACCGGGGGTCAGATCTCAAGATGCTCCCAATCACTCAGAATTTCCTGTTGTTATGCCTCGCTTCTGCCGCTGATTAGGGCGTCCACTGGTCAGTAAATCTGGATATGGGGCTCAGCCGCCATGGCAACGGCACCGTCATCGTATCCGTCTTGTGTTGGGATGAAGGTCTTGACGGTGTCGCCTTAACAAACAAGGCGGGCTCGTGTACGAGGAGGTGAGCGCCTAAAACTCCCTTCGGTGTCGTCGATGTCACAGCTCTGCGCTTGTTTTAGGGAAGCGAAGGCAGAAAGATGATAGGAACGGCATGAGCGGGGTCTGTCAGGACAAGGTAGTTGTCCTGATAGTGTTTCTGTGCACGTCCTTCTGTGTTAGTCATTACTGTGTGCAGACGAGGGCCGATGTTTACTCTGCTGAGACAAGCAAGTCTCCTGCTCCGGGTTGCAACCTTGTGACTCGCTTCTCCCTCCTGCTGCCGGGCAGGCTACCGTCCGGTCCTTTCCCCGCCGTAGATCTGCTGCCCTGGAGGGGGAGGCTAAACGCTGAACGTCCATCAGGGCCAGATTTTTCAAACAGATCCTGAAATGGGTGTTTTCTGAGAGTTTTGTCTGCCTGGCGGGTGTAGTTGGGTTGATATTCCAGGAAATAATAGCATAATGCACACGAGGGGATGCAACGCTGCGATAAATTGCTGTGTCAGATTTCTTCCTCAGTTTCTTTGCGCTGCCCCCTCCGAACATTACCTGCACCCACACGTGGGAGGAGAGGCGAGAATGCCACAGAGACCACAACACACAGCGTATAAATATACGAATACGGCAGCGGAAAATTCTGTGAAAATGTAATGGAGTGGTGGATTGTGTAAAACGAGGAGGGCAAAATTAGCATATAGTTAAAAGAAACAAAAAGCAAAAATAACACACTGTTTATCTGAGACTAATGGCTACAGAGCGGTGGAAAAATAAAGCTAAGCATGGAGTAAAAGAACATGAATAATGCAGTATCGCAATGTAACAAACTAAACAAGGTCAGATAATGTGAAAAGATAAAAACAACAGTAATGGCGAAAAATTAATAAAAAATAAAATGAAATGGTTACCAAGGTCATGCAGAAGGTCAGGGGTGAGAGGTCAAGCTCAACATTAACACGGAAACCATTATGGCGTCTGCACGGGTGGCCCTGAAAGAAATAAACAAGGAGCGGATGTAAGTACACTTGCACATAAGTGCTGTTTAAGTCCTACATCTACTTGACAATATGTAGCTCTCAAACATTAAGGTGACACAGTGCTGTAGTAAGCACTGATTCACAGCAGCGCAGCAGCCCAGACCAGCTCAGTTTCCTTAAGTGGTGCTAGGCTATTTCAGGGTTTAGTGAGTCACACATGCACTTATTCCACCCCTTTAAAACAACAGAAGGCATCTTTTTTATCATCCTATTACAGCATCAAGACCATAAATTAGATGTTTGCTCATTTTAAAACCTCTCAGCAAAATTAGGTAGACAAAGCAATCCAGCAGTAGCAACACATTACTCATGGTTGATGCTGCATGCCTTCATCTCGCATCCCCACACCTACACTGTGCTGAGACGAACAGCGTGTTTGATTCGGGGTTTTTTTTTTAATTCATTCCTGCACACTAAAGAAAGGTTCCTATAGGAGCCTGCAAACAGTCGTGGAAAGCTTCAGGAGGCAGAGGACACAAAAAAAGCATTATTCTTTACAAATGAAGAAAAACTGCACAGGGGCTGAGGGTATTCATCTAAGCTTCACAGAAAATGGTCCACATTTATTTATCTGATATTGTCTGTGTGAAGTGGATAAGAAATACGCCAAATAAAAACATATTCTTTCAGATATTATTCAAATACGCTCGAGGGCCTTTCAGCATATTGCACATGGAAAAAAAAAAAAAAAAAAAAAAAATCACTATCTGAAATAATGTCTGCCGTTTTCTTCTCAAAACAATCTGTGTGTCATCAGCAAACAAAGGGTCAGCGATGCTGCCGTGTGGAGTATGTGCTCTCCACTCCGAGACCATCCCATCCTGACATTTTGAAAGGCAGAACAGCGTCGTCCTCTGGGCTAAATGCCAGCACACAACATTGGAATAATGCAACGCTGCACAATTTTACAGTGGAGTCCAATAAAACCGCATCTAAAACACAATTAGCGGATAGGCTAATGAGTCTTTTATCAAACTGAGGTCCCAGAAACTGTGCAGATGGAAGCCATTCAACAGTTTTAATGCATGAATCACAAAGGTATTGCAGGCAAAAAGGACAGCAGAACCAGCTGTAGTCCTGCGACCGTTCACCTGTCATTAACGAGCTGATCATGGCGAAGCCGAAAACAAAGCAGGTTTCTGAAAAGGGGAGATCTCGCAGGCATTAGCTGCTAATGGCTGTCAACGAAACAAGCAGCACTTTCTGGAGAAAACAATCTATATTAATTCCTCCTGTTATCTTCTGCAGAATGCGCACTGGAACTTAAACAAACAGGATAAATTCTTGCACCATAATTACTACTAATTGTGCAAATAATTGCAAAGTCCTTCTGCCACCTACTCCCACAAAAAGAGTAAAAGCAATCTGCGTTGCTCCTGCCTGTGAAATTGAAACAGTCCTATTTCTGCAGTCCCTGTCTTCTGCTCATTCATTATCTAACATTTGTATCTGCTTTGTGGTAAAAGCCAGAATTTTTTCTTTTTTTTGTTGCAAAGGAAAAGAGAAGGAGATAGAAGAAGGCAGATGACAGAGATTTGTGGAGGTTCAGAATGTTCCACAGCCTCCCTTCTCCCAACAAATCATTTGAAAAACTTCAAAGCTTTGTGCTTTGGAATAAGTCTTTTGATTATGTCCATTTTTTTAAAAGAATGAAAAATACAAACAAAACATCACCTGTAAATGGAGATAGGTCTTCCCCCCTAAGCCTAATCCCTTTCATTTCGGGACAGCGTAATGTTAGTGCTTTCTGACTGCACTGATGGTCAAAGCACATTTCAAAGATTCCGATTCCTTTTTCAGCAAAGGGGAGAAGAGAACCAGGGAGTTGGGGGGTGCAGGGGCTGCTTGCAATCCTCCATCTATTACAGGCACACCAATCATCAAAGACAAATTACAGTACACTTCACTGGGATATGCTAATTCCAAATTAGATGCAAGTCATCAAAAGAGCAGCATCGCAACATTTTGCATCTACAAATCGAGAATGTCCGCTTCAAAAGCAGGATCTTCTTCAATACCTATGAGATGAAAATTTAAAAGAAAACATGCAACGCATGCAGGTCAACGACTTCAAGACCCATTTTAGCACAACAAATAATATCTTATCATTCTAGAAAACATGAAATGATGAGCTGAGCAGGATGGTGAACATGCAGCCTTCCCAACGCCTCAGAGATGAGGGGAAAGTTGCATGTTCCTGCTGCTCCGCGACTTTCTGCAGCCCCGGTCGGGCCTCCTCCGGCGGGCAGCCTGTCGGGCTTCACTCTGGCCACCTCCGGATGTCTGATACTTCAGAAAGAGAAGCACGCTTCCTTTTAAAAGCCAGCTGCAGAAGTGGAGGTGGTTTATTTCCCGTGGACTTCTTACATTTGGTAAATGAAAGAGTAGATTTGCTTAAAGGTCTCAGGTGCCAAACCCAAACATCGTTCGGTGGTGTTTCAGATGAACTGAGACTGTAATTTCATTGCTGGGATGAAACTGGTTCCTGTGCAAAATGAGTCTTCCAACAACAAAATTAACCTCTTTTTTATCAGAATACATTCTGCATTTAATGACATATTTTAACCTATTTAGTGTGCCTAAGCTGTATTATTTACATCTTTCCGTTTGCCATGTAGACAGTTTTTTTGAGTTCTTTGTAGCTGCTCGCCCATTAGAGAATAACAATAAAAGCATCCAAATTTAGCTACGCTGCAGAAAGCACCTCTCACGTTCTTTTGTTTTACAAAATAATAATTACATATAAAAATAATTTGCAAAGCAGCAAACGGCACACATTACAGAGCATGTGGTGGCGTAATTACCGACGAGATCACCAACTCATTCACGTCTGCACAGATGTTACCGCTGCTGTTGGGTTCCTAAAAGATGTCACGGATGGCAAAATTCAATGCTCAAAGTCCCTCTAATATTTGGATTTTTTCCAACATCTTAACAGCAACAATTAGACGAAGTCGCAGGCGCGTGGATAGGAGGACAGAGAAAGAAGAGCACATACTAAACACACACAGCCCTCTCTGGAAACCTAATATCATTCAAATCCAATAAAAGAATCCAACCAGAAGGAGCCCACTATACAATATATATGTTGCTACCAGTCTGCGAAAAAGGGTGAAATCTGCTTCAAAAACAACATTATTCGGATCTGAATGCTGAATGAAAGTATCGATCGGTGAAGCTACCTCCTGTGATCAGTATGGACGTCCAGCGTCTCCCATTATTGTTCTGCTGAGGTTCCCTTTGTTGATATGAGGAGGAAGACCGCCAAAATGTAGTTAGTTTAAACAATAGAAACACAGACAGACAATTACCTGGTCTTGGGGGAGTCAGACTAAAGAGCAAGTCAATATATCGTGCAGCATGCACATGAAAATGGCTGGGTCAGCTCCACCATCAGGCTGCTCACTTTGTACTTTCCATTTTAAGTGTCTCCCCTCTCAATCTATGTCCAAGGGGAGTAGAATTGTCACATCACTAAGGTGTGAATCTGTTGATGCATTTACCCTTTAGCTCTGACACCTGATATGTAAAAGCATGGCTTATGTTCAAAGCGACGAGCGCCCCTCGCAATGTCAATATTCCCCCTCCGACATGCGGAGTAGGCATACACGCTAATGACGGAGCGGGTGGATCTGCAAATGAGTGCACAACAGGAGCGTAACCCTGGGGGAAACGAACAGCTTCTGCTACAAATGACCTGACGGCACAAACAAACACAGATGGACGAAGACGACATAAGATATACCACAAACACCCCCCCCCCCCCCCCATCAGCCGGAAACATATAAGCTCCATACGACTACTCTCAACAAACAAAAAGAAACCAAAAAAGACAGCATTTTAAAATAAATGTGCCTATTTTTTAAAGGTTTTGTGCCATTAACCCATGGCTGCCTGTTTTCCTGAAGGAATCTGGGGTCAAGAAAGCAGAGTTTTGTTCTTTTGGTTCTTTGTAAAAGAGAAGAATCCCTTTATGCCTCCACATGTGATGCCCCCTCCACAGCCTTCAACTCTCAGTTCTCATATTTACCCCTACCCACCCCCCACATACTGGAAGCTTATCATGAAACCACAACAAGGATATATTGTCAGGAATTCATTTAGGTAGCCCTGATTGAAGAGGCCGTATTTGATTTTTTTTTTTCAAACACCTCCTTTCTTCCCCCGCTGCCATGGTACACAAGGGTGCCATTACAATAGCTGTGGACCTCATCCATTCATCATTCTTCTCACCTATGAAACAAAACACATATATATCAAGTGCAGCTAGCTTCCCTCTTGCCTAAATCACACCATGTTCTGCTGTGTGTAATGAAAACCACCACAGATTTGGGCATGAGCAGCCAGTGGAGGGGGAGGAGGTGGGCCGGGGGGCGGGGGGGGGTTGAACGCACCAATTCACGCTTGACCACTAAATTCTGATGTGGAGTCTGCTCCTGGTCCCAGAAGATTGCAACAATTGGATGTATATGTTGACTATATACCAATATAAAACCCATTAGGTGGAGCTAAAAACATGTTTCAGGTGTTATCTGGTCTTTTTTGGCTCTGCTGTGGTAAAGTCTCATTAGGAAGCACAGCAATTCCCTCCAACCAGGTGGTTAATGATGTAGAAGCAGATATTATCATAAGTGAGTCTGTCCAAACAGCTTTCAGCTGATTAAAGCTCTGCCGTGTCCTCTGCAGCTTTTTTTGTGTGTGCGATTTAAGCCTGAAATGTGCTTGCCCTCTGACAGATTTTAGATACGTTTAAAATCGTTATAATAAATTTAGCCAGAACATGAAAGTTTATAAATACTTTTTAGATATGGTTATTTATTTTTTTAGAAAAAAAGCCCATCCAATAGCCTCTGCTAGCCTGGTGCTTTTAGTATCTAAAAGGACCATTTTAAATCAGGGGGCTGAAGTGGTGTTTATTTAAATGGTAAATGCTACATATTTCACAGCACCTCCTCTGGAAAACTACAGCAAGTAGGAATGTTGGTGACACTGACCAAAACCAGCACTGACAGAAGGAAAAAGCTAATTTATTTAAGGTTTTGTTAAAGATTTCTAGCAGCAGAAGGACGTTTAATTTTACCTGAAACTGCAAAAGTACATCTTTACAGGAATATGTTTGACTTCCTTTAGCTGGACACCCCTGAAGGTGATAGAGCGCGGGTACTTTGCATACGACACGTAAAGCTAATTGCGGTTTGGATTATTTGCCATTTATTCATTGCACAAGCAATTTCTCTTCCTTTATTTGCCTTCCAACAGGATCCAGGGCATGTTACAATTCTGAATACAGATTGACGGTGGCGTGTCAGCACTGAAAAGAAGAATGGCAGCCCAACTTTGTTTAGTGCTGCAAATGGTAAAACTGGAACAGATTAATAACCCCCCCTCATTTCCAAATAACACCACCATAATGAAAAGAGGCTGTTTCACAAGTTTTCTTTGTGCCTTTTTCTGTAATGAGGTTTCAAAAGAAAGGTTTCTGAGGCACATTTGTCTGCTGTGCGAGTTGTTGTATGATAAGGCAACGCGGTGGGGTGACTCTGTGGCTCCAATCTCTGGGAAGGAGAGGAGGAAGATCAGAGAGCAGAGAGAAGATATCCTCCGCAAGACACACACCAGTGACACGTGGCTCCTCCCGTCCTGTCTTGAAGCCGTCACTATTGGCGTTGGAGGCCACGAGGCAGGCAATTTTAGCGCCGTGGCCCGTGAATCGATACCCAATCACATTGTGTTTGCAGGCAGCATATCAACCTGAAGAGGCCATAGTACAATTTACAGCATATTGTTTTTGGCCCTGGGAGCAAACAGACACTTGGTGCCATAGAAGCTTCGTGGCAGGGCAAGAGAGGCCTTCGTGGCCCCGATGGTCCTAATGGTGTGCTCAGTGCACTGACGAGCAGGGATTAGGAACGTCACATTTACTAGAAACATACAAAGAAGGAAATCCGCATTTAAGAAAAAAAAGCAGAAAGAGAAATCTGAATATAATACCAGGAATGAGCAAGGGGGGAAAAGGTGCAGGTGGGATTCCAAGAATTCCAGGAGGTGTAAAACAGCCATCATTCAGAATGAAAACCAAGAGAATCCTAATGATTGTTTGTTTGCTGCGTGGATCTTCTCGTGCCAACAAGTGGTTTCCACACACACCTGCAGTCATTACCTCCACACAGCGGGCTGAAACAGCCGAACACGGCGCCACGCTGGGAGCCTGGTGCGTTTCCTGGACCAGGGTGTGACAGTGCCTTCTCCGGAAAAACACACTGCTAATGAGCGCACGCCAGACTAGCAGGAAGACACGCGACAGCCCGAAACCTTCAAACCTCAATACTGCACGCCAAGAGGCAACATGTGTGAATACACGACACAAACGAGTAGAGGACGAGCACAGATCCGAATTATAATCCAATCTATGTTAGCATCAAAGCAAGGATTGAGGTTTTACCATTCGATTATCTGATCGGAGGACACAAAAGAGACAAAGTAACCTGGTAAAATGAAAGCTATGTCACTCAGGTTTGAGGGATGTGGTTAATCCTCAGGAAGCGCAAGTCACTATTTCACTTTGAACAACTGTGACTGACCCAACAGAACGTACCGTTCCTCTGGTGGTTGTAATGGCTACATAATTCTGTTACAATTATGCCGTTTTTCAGTGCAAAACCAACCAAAGCACGTCAAGGACAAAACTGCAAAGGCTTCTCCGCAGCTCAGGGGAAGATCGGCTTTAAATGTCTTATCTGACAATATCAGCAGTCGTGACAGGGATTGGTGGAGGATGCAAATTCACGTATTACTGCTAATACAGTCTGCAGTTCCGCCATAAAACGATCTGTCACGATTAACGAGACAATGGCTTTTTTTTTTTTTTTTTTTAAATAAAAGAATACACAGTCTTCTAAAATGTGGGTTAGGATTACTTGTATCACCTGACTCGGTTGAAAATAAGAAGTTTTATTCTATCACTTCATCCAAGGCTGCAAAATAATAATTAATCTGGTTAAAAGTGGAGACTGGACCTCCAGGTAGCCTTTGATGGTGTGCGGTACTAAAACCCAGAGTTCTCCAGCGCCACTGCTTCATTCCTCCCGTCCTTGAACGGTTTTAATTCTTGATAATAAGGTAGCAATATAATAGTTCGTAAACTGTTATAGGCCTGACCCCTTACTCCACCTCTCTTTCTGTGTTGCAGGAAAGAAAAAACTATTTTAAAATCTTTAATAAAATACTTTGCCCTAAATGGGATTACGAAACTCCTCATCATCATGTAACAAATCCAGATAACTGCAAGAAAATCTAAAATTGGACAAATATCTACCAGTATTTCTATCTAAAGTACAATTTTAACTGCACTAGATAAAAAGGTGAAATTTCCCCGTATCCTCACGTGGAGGAACTAATCAGCAGAGCTTCCCTCCCCACCAGACCTCGTCCATATTTCTGCAGGCTGACAGCAACAGGAGATAAAACGGGATCAATATGCAGAGCTGGTAAAAACACAGCAAGTTCCACCGTGTGACGCAAGTGGCAGTTCAAGCTAGTTCATTAGCCCCTTCCCAGGCCCTCGCAGCACCCCGTTGTCTTCATGAGAACATTAAAAAGTAGCCCAAATTCTATCAGAAAGGTGCTGCAGAGCTGAGTGACAAGTGTGTTCCTCATTTGAGAAAGTGCAGCCAATCGAGAGCGGCTCCGCTACATTCTAAGGAGAGAAAACAGGCAGAAATCAGCTTTACAAATTAAGAAATTCTCCATGCCTGCTAAGCTGCGAGGGATTCCTTTTACAATGTTTCACACAGGAGCGAGAAAGAAAGTAATTTCTTTGACAGGCAGACATTATGTGATAGAGCAGACTTTTTACTGCGTTATGTGAATGAGGCTCCAAACAACAAAGAGAAGGTAGCTCCTAAAAAGGGCAATTTTCCAGTCCACATTGTCATTGTCACACTCTTAACTCCAAAGGCAGACATGCGCCCTGGCATCAAAGGCCATTGATTTTCTAATCAAGAGTAAATGATGATTAAGGCATATCTGCCCCCTTATCTTTCCGTTTAAAATCCGCCTTTCTGGATTCAATTTGACATTGGTCATTTTGTTGCTGGGGGGATTGAGGACAGACAAAGTCAGAGGCACCTTGTAGAGGCGACAGACGGTGTCATGAATGATTAGCAGAACAGAAAACGATAGTCCATCCTTCCGCTTCCCCAGGTCAGCCAAGATCTGTGTCAATTCAGGTTTACATTAACCCAAACACGCTCTTAAGCCAGTCTTCCATCTGAATACTTCTAAATTCCCAGGCTAGGTAGCGATAAACAGCGTTAAAAGGCTAGCCAGTGAAACCAGCATCGCTTTTCAATTGATAACTTTAAGCAGTGAAATCACAGCCAGTATAGCTGACCTCCCCTAAGGGCGCGCATGCTTATTTCTCAGCTTCAATTATCCCGACTTCCTCCCCTGGTTGGACTTTCTGTGTATGTGTTCAGCCTTTGTGATTCACCTGCCTGAGGAGGAGGGATTAACTTCCTCCCCTCTCGCTAAGCTTGGTTAGGACTTTAGTTTTAACTGTCCTTCAGGACCCACCAGGAGCCGGGCTTAACAATGACACCCTAAAGCCCCTTGTCTCCCCGCCGTCCCTCCGTTTCCTCATTTCGACTCCGACGGCAAACATTTTGCTGACGGGGGGGGGGGGGATAAGAATCAAAGACAGATGGACATCATCAGACGCTGACCTTCAGGCAATGCGGAAACAACAGTACAGTGTGTTCTGTGGTTAACGGAATAATACCGGTTTTACCAGTCGGACGGGCAGACAGGCTCTTGCTAATATCTCTGATGAATAGGGGTCATTGTGTTACAACTGTTTATGCTAATTACCTGAGTTTAATGAGTTATTACTTCAGGTGTATCTCTCAAGAAGCCAGGGCACTCATTTCCAGTTCCATCAGAGTCATCTAACAACTTTCAAGTGTTCATCAGAGCCAAACAAAGCTGCTGTGGGTGGTAATTGCAGGGTAATTTCCGCTGGTTTTCACTCTCAGACGTATTGGCGCGCTCGTTTCGGCGATCTCTCCTTTAAATCTGTATTGCGCTTTTCACAAACGCGCCTGGGAGTGGGGCACCGTGACAGGGATGGGAGAATTGAGGGACATGTTTTGTCTTTTACTACAAGACGTGTTTGACTTGTTAAAAACAAACACCAGAAACCGGCGGTTGGCTGCCCGGTCCTTTGGAGACAGATGGGACAACAGAGAGAATAAAAGGCAGTACTTTCCTCTCTCACGAATGTCAACATATGCTGGATGACTTTTACTCTCCAGAGAAAATGTCACTAATGTGATTTATCAGGAAAGCACTGTTTGATGAAAACCAGCTTTTTAAGTGACCAGACAACTTTCGGAATTCAAAATGATCCGGTAAAGTTTGTTCTGTCTGCGGTTCTGGTTCAACTCTGTGGTTGTTATCGTCAGATTGCTGATCTACTGCCCCCTCCACCACCACCACCACCACCCCCCACCCTGCGTGATTACCTCTACCTGTCCTTATCAGCTGAATGTTACAGTATGTACCTGATGTAACCTTCACACCGGCTACATTTGTCATTTTTTTCCCTCCACTGAGAAGTTTCTGTAGAATTTAACCTTAATCCTATCAGCGAATGTGAAGGCGCTGATCCGCACCTGTCTTGAAGGTTATCTGTGCATGTTTGGCGCCTGCAGGCATTCATTATTTACATAGCTGCTCCCCTAAAGCACACGGTGCCGCTGGAAGGGTGGATGAAAAATCTGCCTCCCAATCTTGAAGCAACACATATCTATACTGCACGGCTCACTGAGTCAGGAGCGCGCAGCGTCAGGATTATCATTCCTTTCCTGGAAACTTCATCATCGTCTGCACAAGCGGCTGCGTCACAATGCAGGTGGCTCTGCCCTTTAAATCAAGAGGCTCGCCAACACCGGCGTCTACACCGGGCCATTTTTTGCACACACACGCACAAACACACACCCGTGGGCTCTAAATTCGGCCGCATTGCTTTGACGCTAAATCGATTTGCATCACCATCTCTAATCGCGAGAAACAGACTGATCTGATTTCACTGGCTGTATTTTGAAGCTAATATAGGCTAATAATGCTTATTTGGTTAATGTCGGTAAAATCAGCCATTCATCTGGCGTCTGCGCAGCAGCGATCATCGTGATAAATGCAAGAGCTTTTAGATGCTGGGATTTCATAGCCTCGTCCCCATAACCCCCTCAGATCATGAATTCCAATCATACATTTATCAGCGACCGCCATCACAATAAACATCACGGCACAAACGCGCTAGCGTAGACGTGCTGCTGGGTGCAACACCGACCTCTGAATACCCGTACTGGAGGGTACCCTGAACACGCGATTTGATAGAAATGCGTGACTCGGGCGTTTCCAGGCTCGCTTCTGGCCACCTTTCTACACCATCAGCCCTATTCCAGCCAGACACATCTGGCAGCGCTGCTCACCCACTGGAAAAGCCCTCATGTCAGCACCCTGGCAGCAGATAGCATGTTGCACTAACAGGTTTGTGGGTCCACCAGCAGGAGCTGAGTGTAGTTCATTACGCTGCAACGCTGCACATCCCTTCTTCACTGCGCGTTTGATTTTTAATCTAACGCGCACGTTGTCTTATATCAAGATTTGATATCTTAAGCTTCCATCAGAATACTTGTTATTATTACACAGGCTGATGAAATCTTGAAAACCCCAGTGGAAGTAGCAGTGATAGTTTTATGTTTATGCAGATTTGAGAAGCAGGGCGAAGCTTTAGCTCATTTTGGTCGTATCTGTATGCATGACTCGCCTCTGTATCTCTAGGTGATTGGTCGTACCACCGAGCCAGCCTTAATTTCTGGGGTTTCTCCAAAGAAAGGTGACGCTGCTAATTTATTACGTTACATTTCATACAATATTGCCTGAGAAAACCACAGAAATAAAAGGTCCCTGTAAATAAATAATGTCTTTAATAATTTACCAAACAATTAATCCTAAGAAAATTCCTTAAAAGGTAATTTTAGGCAATTTAAATGTCCTTGACCATTATTAATGTGGTTTGCCCACACTAATCTGAATGCAGCAGGTTTATTAGGGCAAGTTCAAAGAGCCAAGAACACTGGGAAAATGTATTTCTGGTTTTAGTCATGAAGAGCCTCATCATCATCATCATCATCATCTACAGCAGCGGAGAAAGAACACCCCCGAGCAAATGTTTACATAAAGATTATGTACAGACGTGATTTGTGCTGCTCAGTGCCCTCCGCACATAGAATGGCTCCGTGAGGTTCCCTGCTGTTTCTTTATAGCGGCGTTGCACCGCTTTGATCAGCCTCTTGGAACAATTTCCTCTTTCATCCTGGGAAATAAGATTGAGCGCGAGGAAGATTGAGCGCGAGGAAGATTTCGCGTCGAGGTTTGGCCAAACAGCCGGCGAAACCCTTCAACTTGTTTAGCATTCGAGTGGAGAACGGGCAAAATCATCGGCAATCAAACACTGGGATTTATACAAAATATCAAATCACCAGGAACTGGAGCGAAATACACGGCGTCTTTCTAAACGGCAAACTTATATCACATCAGCGGTAGAATTATGAACATCATCTTCACAATCATTACTAGACAGTGGCACACACTGGAGGAGACAATGCTGTTGAAAATATTATAGCCTTATTTAGAGATTTTATTTAGTTGAATATATATAGAATAGAATATATGATTTGCTTTGGGTGTTTCAGTTTTAGCAGAAATCTATAGATTACTTTGATAAATAAGGGCAATTTTTGATAAGAGCCGCTCTCGTGTTGATTCCAGACACTATGGCTGGAGGCCCTGTGGCAACTGGACAGTAAATAACTGAAGACAAACATAAAAATATAGCTGAAGGAATGAGTCTAATACAGGGCAAACTGCTGTCTGAGGCTTTCTTTATCTTCCAACCAGGTTTGACATATTGTGTCCATCCAAGAGCCGGTAGTTTGTGTCTGAGATAAGAAAGACCAATCAAAAGTCCCAAGATCAAGGTCTGATTCTTCGGAAAAACTCGGTCTGAGTTCTGCAGGCAGCAGCTTCGTCCACAAGCACTCACAGCGCCTGACCTTGATATTTGACCTCTTTAATGAAAGCCAAAATTGCTTTTCTAGTTTGCTCGGTTTATATTTACACATAGTAAAGAGATATAACGTTTAAATTCAGCTTCTCTGGCCTGGCAACTTCACAAAAGTTATATTCCGCACTATATTTTCCACTTTCTGTGCACATCAATCTAAGCTGGCAAGCCAAACTCGGTCCGGTCGCCGCTGACTAAGTATGGTCTGAGCTCAAAACCTAAATTATTTAGCTGGAAAGTCTACTTGATAAATGCTGGCAGTGCAGGTCAATACATTACAAGGATGTGTGGAACAACTCTTTGGTAGGATTTATTATGCATTGGGGGAGATAAAGGCCATTGATTGCCTCCAACAAGGTCACAATAACACCACTTTCTTTACTGAGAGGGGTCTATCTCCTCTGACAATACCTTAGGTTCACCGTTTGGCAACATCAGGTAATAACGCTGATCAAATCTGGTGGAAGCAACTGTCTTCTGTAAGGAAATTGCAATAATGGGCTGTATTTATATGAAGGGATGTCTAAATCTTACATTATTCATGGAGCTGTGGAAAATGTGATGGCAATGCTAATATAATATTGACCTAATCCTAACACTGCGCGTGCACAGGCACAGACACACACACACACACACATTACGGAACGCTTTACTGGAATGCATCTCTTCCTCTTATGATCAATTCACATACTACATATGATACTTGGGCACTCGATAAAAACGCTCTTCTGAAAGGTCACAACCATGACTGGGCAGAGAGAAAACAAGGTCCCAAAACATTTTATCATCAGAGATCAGAGGCAACGTAGAGAGTTTTCTCAGGATAGAGTTCTCTGTTTAAATGCACCAGGGTTTGGACCTGAATCAAGATTTTTTTTTTTTTTTTGGAAGTTTATGGTGACATATAAGCAATGTGGAAGCCAACACATAAACATTAATAACACAGCAGAGGAAACTGCTTTTCTAATTCCAAGAGGAATTATTGGTGTTGAAGGGAAAATGTCTTACACTGGGGAAAAAATGTGTTTCCATAGTAGGCGTATTTCACACTGGAACCACTGGAACTATATCATATTGCAACAGAGCTACAAGTATTCTGCAGAAAACGCTGTCCAGAAATGACGGAGCAGCTTTAATACATGCATAAAATCCCAAAAAGGGATTGCAGTTAGTATGTTTTGACCAGTCATACACATAAAAGAGAAAATGCAAAGTGCAATAAAGATAATTCCCATAATGCAGACTTGCAAAGATTTCCTGTGCAATCAAGGCATTCCTCCTCCTTTTTCTTTATATAGTATATGACACTGAAATGAGACAACAAAAGCACTATTGCCTCATCAACAGAAATTCCAAAGGCAAAGCAGAATTTCAATGGTGCTTCAAGGTTCTGTTAAAGGACAGGCCAGGAGAGTTGAATTTGTTGTATTTATGGACTCCTGAAAGGACTACGTTGACACTTTAACCTTTTCGGATCAAACATAACAACCGATGCTCCAGTCTTTGACTTAGGCATCAAAACGCCAAGGAAAAAAGGGTCAAACCGCAGCCTCCATTCCAAACTAGGCCCTGAATCGGGCCTAGTTTGGCTTTCAAGATTCACAACAAATAAATGATCACAATTAACAACGCGTCTGTGTTCAATGATGACGTTAGAAATCGTTCACTGCAGGAGTGCATAAAGAGACGCCACACACTGGCAAACACACCTACATATAATCGACTCAGTTTTATATCTGCTATCAACATTCTTCATTTAAAAAACAGGTATTACGGTCTTACCTTTACTTGTGAATGAATTTGACTCGCTGGTTGCAACCATGAACTGTTAGCCACACGTCAATGCCGTTAAAGTGCCTCTTTTAGATTGTAAATGACCAAATTAACGTTTAAAAAGTTTGGTGCGGCCTCGCTGACTTGCTCTGCAGCTGCAGAGTAGCGTAGGCGTCACTTTTGCTCATTAGTGGCCCCTAGCATGAGGCAGAGGAACTGCATCACCGTGCGTTTATGAAAATGCGACGATTCTGCTTTTTTGATACAAAAATAAACTGTTTAAATTTCAGATTATTTGATCCATATATATATATATATATATTTAATTCGTTTTTTTTAAATTAAATCTTTTATTCTTTTCAGAATGGCCACCCCTGCTTGCAGTGACTGCAGTTACTGCACTACCTGCAGTCTGGAGTACCTCATCCCAATCAACACCCTGCAGCAACTCAATTAACTTCCCCTGACAGATGCACTTTTCAGCTAAGCTACATATCACTTACAGAAGACAGAAAAAAGCATTAGTATAGAATGTAATCAATGAGCAGAGATGGGCATATAAATTAAACACCTCAATCTGCTGTCACACGTCATTTTTCAGACGGCAGGTGTCCTTTCAAAGTTCGCCGCATTTCTCTTTTGAAAAAATAGTTTTGTCCCCTAGGTTGTTCTTTTATACAGTTGTGATGGAAATGAGGGTTTTAAAGAAAGATCGCCAGAATACAAACCTACAGAGGGCTTCTTTATTCTGCAACTTTAGTTGCGCTTAGAAGGGTTTGAAAAACTTGCTTAGTCCTGATTCTTGGACCTGTGGGATGAATCATTATGTCTTTGTCAGCTTTATTTCACAAATTCAGCCACTTTTATTGATGTGTAAACATCTCGAAGAGAAAAGAGCTCAAGGACATGCAACCATAAGGGCATCCGAGTCCTGCTGGACCAGAATCCTATATGCTGCCTGAATGGGCAGCTTTGATAAGATCAAAACAAAGAACTTCAAGGAAATATTCTTGGAGCCGTGAGTCACTGCAACAGATCCTTCCAGTGGAACCTTAAAGGTCAGAGAGTCCCATGTCAGTGTCATGTTAACAAAGGCTGGTTCCAACAACTGGTGAAAACATATCGGGTTTAAAATCAGCCGATAGGACAGGAGCAGATAAACATGCGAGTTTTGCATATATGTAAATTCCCCATTAGGGTAGACGCCAGGATCAATGTAGATATTAAACAGAAACAAAGCAGTGTTAATGCTCACTATTTCTACCCGAGTCTCCCGGCGTGACAGGGCTGCAGTGGTGTTTCAATATTAACGGAGACCCCTAGAAAACAAGGTAGTTTTCGAAATGATTGTACGTAGCTCACTAACCGTCAATCAGAATCTGTTCAACCAATATAGGAAATGATATATAACAATAATAATAAAATTTGATGTGAGCACTTTGCTGGTTCACCAGCCATGTTTGCAGAATGCAGGTTTTACGCATGAGAGCCTGACAGCCCAGTCTGCTGTGGATCCACCGGTGTCAGGTTTCCGAATGCTCAGCTTTCCTGTTCCCATCATATTTAAGGTGGAAAAAAAAGAAAACGTCATTTTATTATTTTTTTAAAGGGAAAAAGGTGCATTGGACACCTGGAGTTTAGTCTTATCTGAACAAACTTTAGTATAGCAACATACAGAATGAACATATGGCTCTGAAAGACATAAAAGGACAAGGACAAAAGAAAATGTTTGCATTTAAACGGAACTGCCTTCTCCTGACAATCAAGGTCAATGACGCCTCCAGGTTTGTTCCCCGTCTTTGACAACGAGGGAAAGTTTAAGCAGATGAAGGCTGCAGCTACGGAGGCTGTCCATCAGACCCACTCAGGAGGGCATAGCGGGCTGCGCTCCAAACAGGCCCACGGAGGATCCCGGCCTGCTGTTGTTGCTGGCCCACTCACTCTCAAGGACCTTTGGAGATCAAAGTCCAACCCACAACAAGAAGGGAGCAACAGAGAGGAGGAAGAGGAAGGATGCTTCACAGGAACCCATGTGGCTACCGAAAGCTGGCCCTCTCAGTGAGCACAGAAAACAGTCAAAGGGATTTCCTGGAGAACATCTGTGATACTTCCACTCCAACTCAGGCAGGCACCTCCAGCCGGTGCCAGATGGAGATTCTTCCAACTTCCGACTCAACGTTAGACGCTGTAGCGGGGAAACGACGCGCGGCTTTTGATACTCTAAGAAGGGAGCACTTTTCTCAAAGGAACGAGTGAAGTGGCCACTCTTCCCGCTTTCACTCTCTTCACCAAACAATAAGATACCCCGTGTTCCTCTGCTGAGCGACGCCATGTTTAACCTCAGCCAAAATGGGACAAGCAGCAGAGCCCAACAACTCAGAGCAATCCAGCTCTGTTCACGAAGAAAACGTGATGTGAGGAACTCTGGATGATTCACCTCAGAGTCCTTCTGGGCTTATCAGTTGCAGCGGCCTCCCTGCGCGCCGCGATCACCCGGCATCCTTCTGACAGAAGGGTAAAACACTTTTTTTGTATTCCACTAAGTACCACTGACAAAAAGAAAGCTGGCATTAATTTATTTGCACTACTTTATGTATATTTTTGTCTTTGAATGTCTGTAGAGCTGAATTTTCCTTTTAGTGTGCGACCCACCTGTGTGTGAGCCACACGCAGCCTCTTTTTCTCTACATTTAAATGGTCACAAGTTGTTTCTGGTAACCTCGGGAGGCGTTGTATTTAGAGAGTAGATTAAAAATAAACTGAAAGTTCTTTTCTGAGAGATAATATCTGGAGAATTAGAAAGGGAAAAGAAGACGTAAAAAAGAACATGGACTAAACAGAAGTTCTTTTTCAGATAGCGTGCACCTTACTCCCCTGAGGGGAAAAAAAGCTCTCAATACTTTTCTCTCCCCCGGCAAATACTCAACTGCACACGATTGAGTAACAAATAGCTACAGAACATCTTGAAACTTTCAGCAGGAAGATATTTGGACCAGGAACAGAAAAATCATATTATATGGACTCCTGCCAAAATAATAAAAAAAAAAAAAGCAGAAGTACTCGATCTTGCCCGATCATCCCCTGTCTGGTGAACAGTTTACTGAAGCATGGACGCACATCACATGCAGATCTCATTTTCTCTTATCTACCAAACAAAGTTAAACTCCATTACAAAAATGGTTTCCGCACAGAAACTCCTGACCTGGCCATTCAGAGGGAAAGGTAGAAATCTTTCTGTCGGTACGGCGAATAGCTTTGCAGCTCAGTGAACACATGAGGGAAAAGGGAAAGAAGATAAGAGGGAAGGAAGGAAAACCGGAGGAAGAGGGAGCTGGGAAGAAATCGAAGACACAAGCTGAGTTCAATTTAGAGGCTTCCCACAGGAGATGGAGTGACCTGTATCTGCTACAATAGAGGTCATGCAATTTTTAGTGGATACCTCAGTCTTTAGAGAATAGTGAGGACCCCCGCTCTGATGTGCACATCCAGAGGAGAAAGCTAAGGGTTCCCACAGCACGCAGGACCCCCCTGAATGACCTGGCCGCTAGATTCCTATTACGGCCGCCTCACTACACCGCAGCCGTGCAATTGACACTTCACAGTAAGCTACAACACCAGCAATCGGCGAGACTATCAAGCTCGGTGGAAGTTGCTATGAAGTCAGCCATCCGAAGAAACTCCAGCCATCGCTCACCTTCCCGCCTTACACTCCCAGCAGCCGAGTGGTCGAAAAAAAAGAAAGAAAACATGAAGTATATTTATTAGAGGAATGTAATCGAGGTGAAATGACGGTAAAAAAAAGTGTTATTACACAACTCGTCAATACAGATAGAAGATGCCAGTGCCGCACACTGACTGAATGTCACACAAATAAATTGTGGGAGTCTTTTGACATTTCAACCTTGAATTAGTGCTTGAATGAAGAGCTGACAAAATGATGCACACTGCACCTCCCCTGCTCTATTTGAATTGAGCGAATAAACTGGATAAACGCTGCGCACCTACGCAGAATATCAAAAAGAAACGCCACAAACAAATCAACAAACGTGCAAAGATATGAAAAAACATGACCTTTAGCTTCTGCTGGCTGCCCCAGAGAAATCAGCAAACGTTCAAGTAAACATCTGCAATCGGCAGAATTCATTTTAATTACGCTCCACAGAGACGCCAGATAAACATTTAATCAACGGGAAGCCGGTGTTCGATCAGGTGGAGGTCCTACCGACGGATGTCCAGGTGAACACAGCTCCGAGAGACCGGGACAATACCTGGGCTCAGTTTGTGGATATCATAAAACCTAAATATGCCACAGTTCTTCAAACATCAGCGGGCCATATTCTAATGATATGAACTGACTTAATAGGTAATTGCCTGTTTGTTTGGCCAGAAATGACAAGAAAATAGATTCAGAACAAAATTTATGGCCTTGTGATTTTATTCGAGCTGAAGCAGAATCATAGTGGGGGGATCAGAGAAGCACAGCGGGTTAACTCAAATTATGTTTCTGAGATAAGCAGTGAATGATCACACTTCACACACCTATCTGCTGGAGTCGCCGCCAGTCTCTGAGCTTTATCGGGCCGTTTACTGCTGCCCCCCTGCCCGCCGCGTGTCCGCTGCCTCCGTCGGCGCTCCAGCTCTGTGCTGAGTGGCAGCATATTGCATCCAGGTGCTGCTGCTGCTGGCAGCGGCGTGAGGCGTGAGGCAGACGGGATTATTCCTGACAACGGGGGCATTAAGTGTGTAGCCGTCCAGCGTGGGCCTGAGCTGACGCGCTCCTGCGGTTCTTTCTGAGTTAAGAGCAAGCGCTGGCGGTGCTGGCGGAGCGTTGCGCCTTTCATTAAAAGCTGAGGGCGTCGCAGCGGCCCGGGCCCCGGGTCCCCCATCCACCCTCCTTCTTTCCCAGCTCTGCAATAGTTATGCTCATCAAAACTTCATAACGAGCCCTCGTTAGACGCTGTCAAGGTCAACAAGCAGGTAAATATTGAATTCATTTTGTTGTTGAATATAAAAAATATTGTTTTTTTTCTCAGAACTGACAGCTGCAGCTCTAAAGGTCCCTTTCAGCAATTTCAGTATTAATTTGTGTTCAAAGTCAGTTTTGAAAATTAAATGTTTCTTTTTTTTTCCACTATCTCTACATGTACTTTATTTTAGTGATTGGTTCTTTTTTCCAGGGTAAACCTGCACATGCCCTGGGGAGAAAACAGCGGTTTCTTTTGTCCTCACCTAGTAAATCCTAAACGCTGTCATTCAAACTGCAGCCTGTGAGAGCGGCTACAGTTATACATTATTAACGGTGGGAGGCTCACACCGAATACCATAATGGCCTACCATAAATAAAATCGGCTACGGTGTTTCTTTCGACTGGTAAAAATCCCAGTGGGGGGTATACTTCTACTCAATCCTGTAATGATGCACAGGCAGAATTGGCACTCTAAAGAAAACTGAAGTGCGACAAGTCCATCTTGAGTGTGGAATTAAAATAAATTCGCCATTCCGCAGCCCATCTCAAGTATTGCAAGCTTCGTACCAGCACAGCCAAATTTAAAGCTGACTCTGTTTGATCTTGACAGGGATATAACCCCACAGCCCCGTCTACGTGAGATGTCCTCCTTTAAAAAGATTCTAATCTCGCCCCAAATGTCTGGCAAAATGGAGGTCATTGTGCCAGAGAAGCCAGCAGACAATGGTGCTGCAGAGCTGAGAGGAATTCTGTTTCATCCCAGAGACAAGTCTGACATCAATGGCTGAAAGAGCGACGACGGGAGAGGGAAGGAAAAAAAAAAAACAGGGTAAATACAAACTTTCTGCAAGTCTTTGTGCAAACAGGCGGACTGGGCAATCATCCTTCCTCATCATGTCTCACATACAAAACAACTCATGAAGCGCTTTTGTCAACAACAGAAACAAAACCGGATTTTCCTCCGTAATTTTCCGAGCACCGCCGGGTGCGTCTCTCCAAAAAAAAATAATCTGAAGGCTGATAGCGTATCGGTAGCTCGCACTCTGCTAACGACGTGAGTATCATCCAGCCTTGGAAACCGGCATCCCCTCCCCTGCATCCTAAATTGATTGGTTTCTCTAATTTTCCAGTAAATGCTCTAAATGTATTCTTGCTCACCTTCTTCTCAGGAAACCTGGGGGAATAATGAGACTGAAACAGAAATGAAGAGTTTTGTATTAGCTTCACTTCACCTCTCCAGCAACGCCTAAGCCCTTCGCTCTCCAGATTACAGTTTCCAGGCAGAAAGTCGTACGCACCGTCCTTTTAACGTAAACTAAAAGAGGAAAACTTTCCCATAGTATAATCTAAAATAAATGCAGAGCAAATCTTGTTTGAAGGAGATTGTGAGTATGAAGAAAAGTATGTTTAGCTGGTACAACACTAAATGATGATTAGTACCATCTAGACTGTGACATAGCTGTTTAAAAAGGACGTAAATTAGACAACTGCTACTTCTACCAGATGCATGTCAGCGGTACTGAATGCAAATAAACCGGTTTATTTATGGCGTAGGAGGCGTTCCTCCCTCTGTCACCAGTCTGGCTATCGATATCTACGACCCCGCAGTTTCGGTGACATTAAACACAGAACCATCTCAGCTAGGAGCAGAACGCGTGTTGAGTATGCAGACCTTGCGCCTGAAATAAACACAGAATTGATGAAGTGTCATTTTCACTTAGAGTCACATAACTTTGACAACAGCGCCTTTCCCTTGTTTTTGCCACCGATGACGCACACAAACTCTCACCTGTGCGGTGCGGAAAGAAAAGAAATGGCCCTGATTTTATGAAAGGTTTCTCTGCCATTCACACTGGGGCTCTCAAAGCCATTTTCTGTGCTCATTTTTTTTGCCCTCAACATCCTACCAGACTCTTAAACGCCCCTGAATGTGCAGCCCAGAAATCTGTCTCCTACGATTCCATTTGGTAATAAATTACAAGACATGCTAACAACTGTTGCCAGCAGCGTTTATCCCCACCGAATGCCTCCACGTACGTTTTGAGATCAATTTCAAAGCCACGTTAATTAATTTAAACTGCTCGCAGCACAATACAGGTCAAACAGGGCAAACGAGTTACAACATCAGCCAATTAGAAACGCACAAGCTTTATGCATTTTTCACTACTCAGACTCAGCTAATGAGCAAAATGTAAAAAAATGTGAGCGATAGAAACTTGCAGACGGACATAAAGAAGGAAATATGTATTATTTAATGTTTTCTTACACCCCGCAGTTGGGCCTTTGGCACATCTGTGCCTTTGCCATTGATAAATTAATCTCTTCATTTATTTTCCAAGGAATAATATTTAACTGTATGTCAGTGACTGATTACCTCTCTGCCAAGGCCTGCTCCTTTTAACAAGCCTGTCTGCTTTCTTATCATCTGGATATTTCTCAGTCAATTAACTTTCATCGCTGCAGACAACTATATTTATGTGACCACAAGGAGTTAATCTAAAGTAGCCCTGACTTATTACTGCATATAGATTCAGAGGTTTGCTGTATTTAGGTGTAATTATCACTGATTCTGCCCTTGAAAAGCAAGCAGACAAGCCTGGAAAACAGGTTAGCCTTTGATTTCGAAAGATATTGATGTAGAGATGAATTGTTTAGCATCGCTAAGATGTCGAAATCAGCTCTTAAAAATAGTCAAAGATAGGAACATCAAGTACAATCACCGTGTTTACAATAATAGCAGCTGTTGTTAACTTTAGGTCAAATAGAAATTACAGGACACAATTGTTACTGCAGAATTAGGAGGCAGTCAATCTGCCATTACGCCTTTTAAGGGAAGAGATCCCTAACAGAAAACACACTTTTATTATTTACACAAACACAAGATAAAGAACCAAAAGGAAAAAAAAAGAAAAAATTGAGACGTCCTGCATCCAGGATGCAGGAATACTAGATATCAAACCCATCTGTTGTGACATCTTCTTACAAAAGTGTTATTAAATTTGATTTTCCAGAGGGAAATTAAAGTGGTGCGCCAGAATTTTTACTGTAATACAAAGATGAAATGTAAGACACTTGGAGTCTGCAAACAGTAACACACAAACTCTAAGGTGAGATTAATGTCTCGGTTTGACTGAGCGATGTACACTTCTGCCTCTTGTGCCAATATTTGCAGAGGGGAAAAAAACCTAATGTGATTAAAGTTCTGAAAACATGATTAAGCTCGCTGGAAAAGAAAACCACCATGTTGAGGCTGGGTTTAAGAAAGAATCTTTCAATCTTCTTTGGCAGCAAATAGAAGCATACAATATAAAAGAACGTGAACAAAATGAATTTTATAATAGAAATCATCGGGTCAAATAGAGTAAACATAAGGGCGACATACTGAAATCCAGGCAGT
The DNA here is from genome assembly GCA_000180735.1 of Tetraodon nigroviridis. Taxonomy (NCBI): domain Eukaryota; kingdom Metazoa; phylum Chordata; class Actinopteri; order Tetraodontiformes; family Tetraodontidae; genus Tetraodon; species Tetraodon nigroviridis. Next base: position 2,105,901 of record CAAE01014729.1, read on the forward strand.
CAAAAAAGAGCTGAAAGAAGGAACGTTTTCTCACGGACGGAGGCAAACGAGCGCGAGCCGGTGCGATAAAGCAGTACCTCGTTAGTGTTCCACCGGTGTCTCTCCTTTGGCAGCGAGGTGCACTTTGGTAGACATTCGAGCAGCTTCTTGGGCAGGTATATTTTCAAATGTCCATGTTCATCTATGACAAGATAAAGACAAAACAGTGTGTTTAGCAGAGGCTGATCCCTCCTTCTTCCTCTTCTCACACTGATGCTGACTGGAAAATAACTGTCCCCAACAGAATTTTAAAAAAGGGAGACTAAAGTCTGTATTTTTTTTATGCTCATCCTTAATAATTTTATTGTGAAAAGCGTTCTATCAGGGGATTTCATCAGAATTCTTTTCCTGCTGTCATCTTGTAAAAGCTGTGTCTATTCATTATTTAGACACAATAAACACCCTTGAGTGATTTTATAGCATACAGGGATTTAGTGCAGGAATGTGTGTGCGGCGTGCTCGAATGGGCCACATTATTCAGAGAAATAATTACAATTGCCAGTCCTGCTGCTCACATCAGAATATATGTCACTCAGTATAGAATTTCTCTTTCACAGCCGCTTCTTTGTAAAACAGCAAGGTTTAAAGGCAGCCTTGTGCATAAATCTGGATGGATTAGATGTGAACAAAATATATTTGGTTGGAGCAAATACTTAAATCTATATTATAAGCCTGTGACATTTTTTTTAAATCACAAGATCAGATGCAGACTTGTGCAGCAATTTACATAGAAAACAGGGATAATGTGCAAGAATCTCATCAATACTGAGTTTAAACAATAGGGACAGACTGACAGCAGTACAGTTTTAGCCACAGCAGCTGTTGCAACGCTCTCAGTTCACGAAAGGTGAAAGAAAACTACATTTATCCGTCGTGCAATTAAAGAGAAATGATATGAAAGTGGAGGTTTGGACACTGGGGGAAGCGAAGGCAGAGAAAATGAGTGCTGACTCTGGATTCCTGCTGCGGAGATCTGCATTTGACTTGAAAGAAGTGGGGGGGAAAAGTTCAACCAAAGCAAAAAAATACCACTTTAAAGTCAAAACAAATAAGTCAGCAGTGAGCCTGATCGTGAGAATGTACCGGGAGCTTGTGTAGCTCGCTCCCAATCACCGTAGGAACGACGCTACAGCTCGGAAATCTCCATATGGAAAAATTCACTGGGAATGAACACAGTGGGTCCACAGAGATGGATCTGGCCGGATGCCGCTGAGCCTAATGTGTGAGGTTGAACATCCCTCCCAAAGGGAGCCAGACGTAGATGTAATGCTGCCTTTCCATCTGTACCCATAATCCTGCGCGCAGACACTCTTATATGAGCTGCTCAGGTCTCCGTAATCATTCGCCTCGCCCAATTAAGAGCCGCCGGCAGCATCTGCTCGCAGACACCATTAGAGCTGTTTGACACCATCGCCACGGAAAAAGAAACAGCTGAATTACCAGAGACGCGCAGAAGTGGCGTCACGTGTCCACTTCAGGGATGCACAGATCTAATATAGATACTGATCAACACCCAGTCTTGACAAAACACCATCTTTGACCTCTTGGCATCCGTACGCTAGCATGCTAGGTTGCTAATAAGGAAACGTTCCTCGAATCTGCTTGATTAGTTGCCGAAGGCCCGGGCAAAAGCAGACCCAGGTATCTTTGACGGTTTGGGAACGAAGGGCCGTGAACCTCTGGTAGACTTAATTATACATCAGTTTAAAAAAGCAAGAAGCTGGGGGCTGTGAAATATTCATCACCTTTCACTGAAAGGGTCAAGAAGTGCAGGTGTCCTCGGGCCCAAAAAACACTCCAAACCACAGGCCCGTGCCAGAGCCGGGTTGAAACGAGCGCGCGTGAATCCTCGGCCACCTCCTGTCTCACAAATATGTTCTGTAGATTTGCTCCTCGCAACCGACGGCAGCGGCGGCGGCGGCAGATACGTATGGTGAGTCCGTCTCCGCGCAGATTATTCGGGATTCAGCTCTGCCTACTGGCGTAGCCTCCCGTGACAACCATGGAGACGGAGTGGAATTGGAATATGTCTCAAATATGTTATGGATTCTCTCAAAGAGCTGGTTGAGATAGAAATCTGTCGTAGGGGCGTATTTCTGGTTATTCTGCCAGCGGGGGAGGATGTACGGCATACAGAATCTTGGAAATGCATTAAAAAAATCTCACTTGTCCTTTAATCACAAGCTTCGCGAGCTTACAGGGATACCTGCAGCACAGGTACATTGCTCTCTTTCTAACATATTCTCACTGCACAGCTAAAGCGGCAGAATAGGGTCGATTTATTTGATTTTAGGCTACGGAAGCTAATCTGATTAAAAATCGCACGTGTCCAATAATCCATGCGCGTACGTCGGGCCGATGGGGGGGTTGGGTTGGTAAAGGGAACAGTAGAAAAACAAACAAACCTAAAGCTTCATTCTCAGCTGTAATATTAGGGGCATGCAGTGCTGAGTTTGGAGCAGGCAGCCTTTTTATATGCTAACGCTTACACCTCAAAGCAAGCGAGAGCAACAAGCCGCCAGTCACCTGACTCGGGTCCAACCGAGCATGTGTCTCATTTGCTGCTGATACAGATTGAAGGCAAAGGGCCTCAAAACAAGCAAGAACTGGAGATGGCTGTGGTACAGGCCTGGCACAGCGTCACCAGAGAGCATGCCAGGCATGAGCCCACATCCACTGGCCCCACACGCTCCCTGAGAGCCAGGATTTGGAACTAAGACACAAGAATCACTGAAACGGCCATAATTTAGCACGTCTAGGTGGCTGCATTTAACAGGAAGCAAATTCATCTAAGTGCTGCCTGCAGCATCACCTGGGACATGCGTTTATTAGAAATGGAAAGTTAAAGTGAAATAAATCAAAAAATCCAACCAAGGCTACAGATGAATGACCACGTCTACGGTTTCTATCCACGTGGACATTTCTGAGAATGTGAAGGAGGAACGGTGAGCGTTCCAGCAAAGTGTTTCAAGCTAATTAAAGATCTGTTTGCTGTGGCATGGAAATCCACACCCCGGTTCCTGCGTCAGCCGCAAACAGCCGACAGGTGAGTAATGCGGATGCCAGATTTGGATTCGATTTACAGAAGCTCTTTCTAATCAGGTTGTCTGATCTGATCAGTGCATAACATCAAATTAGCCGCAAATGCTTGGCGGTATTTAGGTAGGCGTGGGTGTGGAATATAATCTAAGAGAAGTGTGTCTTCTTCTCCCATGGGCTCCCTTTCAAGGAGTTTATCCTGTGTATTTCAAGGAAGGACAGAAGGCTGAATGACTTGCTTGTACATGAGCCAAGAAAGGGGCACGTAATAAAGGTTTGGGGGTAAAAGACAAAAGTGTGAGACAGGCTGATACCCAGACTTGTTACATAGAGGATGTGCCGAGCTGAGCTGGCACACAGGAGCCAATTATCGTCCAGGAGCTGACGAGCGGAGACTAAACAGGCAGGGTTTCTGTTCTACACAGTAGCTACAGGTCTGCGGCTTTCGGGTGCCATTACTGGCCACTCGTGAGCCGAGGGGAGCGAGTCAGCGCGCCCTGTTATAATCCGCATCACCCCGTGCCAAACCCTTCTAAAGACATATATTTGTGCACGTTGATGTTTGGATTATCCCACGTCCTGTCCGCTAAGCAAACACTTGAGCTGAATTTAGGGTTATCTGTCATGCTAGCTTGCTCCGGCCCCACCCCAGAGACGCTAGCGAGGGTCATGAGACTGGAAAGGCTGACAAAAACAAATCTTTAATCAATATCTGAGCCCCGAACAAAAAACTCCCTCTCTTCTGTCTCTGTCTGGGAGCGCTATGGGAGTGACAGTTTTTCTTTTTAATCTGTGCCCACATTGTGGAGAAATTGCAAGCTAATGTTTTGGCTATAGATCATTCAGCAAATCGCTGCTGGCGGTGCATATCCAAAGTAACAGTTTGAATGCAAGCGTTTTCCATAACAGTTCAGTGCCTAATATGGCTTAAGGATGTGAAGAACAGTGTAACTGTACTCCTTCTTTTGTAACTGTACCTAAAACAGAAGGGAGAAGAATCAGAAATGAACGAGGAGTTTAGCGGATTAGAATTTGGCTCTATTCTCTGGCCAGTGAGAAGTGCTGTGAAACTGAACTAGGCCTATGGCGATGTCTGTTATTATTACGTTGGATGGCAGCCATCCGCTGGGCAGGACCAAAAAAAAAAAAAAAAAGCCTCCCAAGAGTTTACGTCTAAATTTAGCTACATGAGCATAACTCCGGCAGTTTTCATTAACTGGGTCTCAGTCAATTTAAGGCTACTATGACGAAGAACACGCTAGGTTTGACCCGAAACATGAGCCGACACCAGGGGACATTAACGAGACAAGACAGAAAACATCACATCGTCTCAGTTTTTTGGGACCGAGTACAGGGTGAAATGAAAGACTCCACAGCGGGCACATTCACATGACAGAGCGGTTGATATGGCAACAGGTTTCACAATTGCCTCACTAAACAGTTCACAGGTAGCTTACGTGCCATGCTGCAACAGGCGGAAAGAGCAGACTGGTGACGAAAGCAAAGCAAGGGAGTTAAACAAGTGAAGTAAAAAACAAAAAAAATCAAATAAAACATGAGCAAGAACGGCCAAGGTGCAGCGGTGACACGAGGGCGGGGGCGGGGCAGGCCCAGAATGCACCGGAACAGGAATCAACCAACTTTCAAGACAAAAAATCTAAAATCGCTTGCATTTTCAGACCGTTCTGACATTTGTTTGCTGTGAGGAATCGTGCATTTGGTTTCTTTTCTACAGAGTTTCTTCAGGAATCCTCCGAGCATCACTTAGCCTTGAACAGCTTCTTGGACGGTTTCAATATCTGAGAAATCAGGGCGGCCGCTGGAGCTCGTCCGGCGTTGAGGGGAGAGCAATTGATTACACCAAAGTCTTTACTCTGCACTGCTTGTGGGAGATCTTGAACTGAGCTTCACTACAACAAAAGGGCGATATAAGCGGTGTCAAATTTCCTCAGCAGCAATAACAGTGATTGGCCCTGGAGTCCAGGGACTGGCCCCCACAAGGCGTGATGCTCCACGACACGCACGCAGAGAGAAGGACGTGCACGTGAAAGAGCCGTGTGAGACCGAAAAACAATTACCTTTATCATTTGGCCTATAGCCTGTTCGATAACTCTCTTACGTACAGTGAGGTAACCGACTGCAGCGTGGAGTTGCTATGATACAAACGGCAACAAAAAGAATATGAGATGGCTTCCAGCAACGCCAGCAAAGGTGGGTTTTTGCTCCACGCAGGAAATATACTGCATTAAACATAATAGGAGCATGTTTTAATGTGGGTCTGCACCAAATGAATGCATAAATCCACAAAAGTAGTGCCAAAAATAGAGCAGCTGGGCCCCCGTCGGGAGGCCTGTCGGGGGGCAGTCTGCTCGCGCTCTGTCACCTCACGCGTGTGCGCGTGTTTTCGTTCGCATGTTCAAGGCCTTGTGCGCTTCGAAAAAGTATCTTCTTTTTCTTTCTTAAGGGAATGGCACTTAAGTAAATGTCACAGATAAAATTAGGCGTTGAGATAAACAGCAAATTGTGCTCTTTTCAGGCCAAAGAGGAGAGAGGGTGCACGAACCCTGGCTGCCATAACTCCGGGTTGTTACGCCTAATATAGGGTAATACAGCATAATCAGGGAGGACTGTCAGAGCCAAACAGCTTTAAAAAAAGAGAAAAAAGAAAGAAAGAAAGCCCAGGCCTATTACTAGAAGTTCAACAAACATGCACACACGGTTAACTGCCTGCAACAAACTGAAAATGACTCTTTATGTGTTTCCAGCCCTCACCAAGCTCACCCATCCATAAAATTCCCATCTCAAGGAGAGCAGAGGTGAGGTCTCTCTCCTTCTCCCCCCCTCTTCTGCTCTCCCTCCGGCTCCCCTCTTACTCGCTGCCTTTTGCTTACGCACAAAGCCCTTCTTTCCCTGTCATAAGTACTCCCACAATTACTCAGGCGATTACTCAGATCAGTGGTTTACCTGCCTGTTTGTGCTGCCGCGTCCCGTCCTGCTGAGGCGGAAAAAAGAAAAAGAAGAAGAAGAAGAAGTAGAAGAAGAAGAAAAAAAAAAACCTCCAGGCTGAAGGCATTAAAAGCAGCGTGTCTGACATGGATACTGTAATACTGCGCAATAACATGAGAGAAAACAGCAAGAGCAGCAAAACGTGTTGTCATTCACAGCTGTCACACACGAGGGGGTGACGCCAAAGTCGATCAGCGGCGTCCCCGCTGCAATCTCTGCTCGCCGCAGCTGCACCGGCAGCTCCCCGCTGTTGATTTAATCTCTCAACGCAGTCACATTTTTAAAAATACAAAAAAGGAATGTGGGTCAGAGGAGCCCTTCTAGTGACAGGGATCCTGGGAAGACTCCCGGAACATGAAAACAATTAATTAGCCGGTCTGGAGTCTGGATCAACAGTCTTCCAGCCGTGGAAAGGCTGGCATCTTTATTAGAAATGTTTCTGCTGAGCAACAAGGGGGCACTTCCTGCCGTGGTCGAAGACATAGGAAGACCCCAACCAAATCCAGGCCTATAATCCTGACTGATTTGGTTCGGTCGTGACAGAAAATAGCACTGGTACGCAGACTTGTCAGTGCACTGAACTAGAGCGATTCTCACTGAAGCTGGATTTTACAAGTCATAAAAGCCTCGGCTGTGATGTTCTGCTGTCTTTGTTCTCCCGGAGCGCACACACATAAACAAGCATTATATCATCCATTCCAGGCAAAAAAAAACAAAATCACGGGGTATCGTTCTGCTGCCTAATGTGCATATTTATTCTCAGTCGCTAACTCGGATCGGTAACCCCCCCGCCCCTCCCTCCCGGAAAATCCGCATGCAGGACAATAATTGATGCCTGCCTGCCTTCCCTCCCGGGGTGCGCTCAGGTCCTGATCCCCTGGCCCTAACCTGAAACAATCACTCGTAGTTAACGACAACACTTCAGCTATTGACAGTGAGATCCCGTAAAGCAGACACTTCAATCAACAGAGCAGCCAGAGGCGGTGTTGTGTTAGCAGGGAGAAGGGGAGAAGGGGCGGAGGGGAGGAGGGGAGGAGAGAGGAAGGGGCGTGTGGATGGATGAAATCGAGAAGTAAATAAATGAATGGATGAATGAATAATAAATTGGCCAGCGAGTGGCCTGTGGGAGCAGCAATGCAGTATGAAGAAGTGGATCTTACTGTTTGTCTCTGTGTCATCACTGATACTCTTAGGTGGACCGTGGCCGGCATAACACACAGCTGATCTGTACATTCGATCCGGATTACGAACTTTCTTCAGTCCTTCAGGGGGCAAAGAGAAAAGTAGAGAAAATGGAGGAAAAGCATACTCCCAGTATGTGGTAGCTCAGCAAACTGCCCATGCAAGCAGTATTTACCACACAGAATATACATTTAAAACACACAGGAGCTTTTCATGACAACACTAATGATTTCTCAACACAGTGAACGAGTTATAAGTTTAAAGTTGACCTTTTTGACCTCTGTCTCCCCCTCAGTTTGGCGCTTGATCTCCCGCTGTTCTTTATGTATCAGTGGAAACTGTATAAATCAATATAATCAAGCGTCGGGGGCGATCCAAAGCAGCCAGTTAAGGTCTATTTCAGGCAGGCATTAGGAATGATGTGTCTCAGCAACCACAAAGCAGATCTGGGTCCCATCCGTCTACACCTCACAGATTCAATTAAAAGGATGGTGGGAAGGAGGGGGGGGGAGTCATGTAGGGCCCGATTCAACACGGAGAGCAAGATGTGTGACATGGCAGGAGGTTGAATTCATCCTTCTTTACAAAACAGGGGCAATATTTACACCACTGCTGCACAAGCGCTTCTCTGAGGTAGCGGCTGGCCGCGCGTGTACATGTTTTTCATGGAGGTTGAACTTTTTCAACTAAAGGAAAAGCAGCTCGTTTCAGGCCTGGCGTGGACGCCAACCTCTGCTCATGGTTTCCGCTGTCACTGCCCTTCGAGCAGATCAGATTAATGTGTTATTTACCACGTCTGTTTTAAGCATCAGTTGAATCTTTTCCATTTATCTAACTCTGAATTAGCATAAATAGGCTGCGCTCTTGTGCTAGGCCTGATTAAGCCCCAACAGTATCGACGTTCATCCCCAAATGGTAAACACATCACTTGTGTTCCTCTTTGCGGCTTTGTAGGTTTTTGTTTGGAGCGATTCATAAAAGTGTTGGCCACAGGTTTCTCCAGAGCGGTGTCATACATCAAACCTGTGCTTTTACTGCCCTCCAGGTCTTGTACTTCAAGTACCAGACGCGCAGCGCTTGGTGTGAAAAGCAAACAGCCCCAAAGGGCCCCGACAATCAGTGAGGTTATACCTGAGGATGGAAACTCCAGACCAGTGAGTGGGGCTGGGTCACGGCCCCCAGGTCTAACACAGGATGAAACCCGCGGTTGTTATCAGCCATCACACCACCTGCCAAACAACCAGGAGTGATCAAACTGCCTGCAGACCCTGGGGACCGTGGGTTAAATGGAGAGAGGCCCGCTCTGAAGAGAGGTCTTTCTGCCACGTTGGCTTATTTCTTGACGAAGACGGCGGCCAATTTGATGTTTAGATAAATTGTTGGTACTAAAAGCTCACAGGAAGCTCAGGAGGACTGTAGCTAGTCCTGGCTTTGGACTGGACAGACGGTCACCTGGACCGCGTCTTGGCTTCTTCTGCAGGTAACAACCTTTAAAATCCACCGTGCTCTTCACTAAACACCCTGTTCAGCTCCGTAAGCGGCTGTCGAACTAAAACTAACGTGAGTGTTTTGCATCAAAAGCGGTGTTTTACATTAATTAATGGCGGTGAGTGACAGGCGCAGAATAAAAGCTTCCCAGGTCCTGCGTGTTGACAACATTTGAGCAAAGGTTTGGAAACCAGAACAACTGGTTCTGTCTCCCTCCTCCTCCTCCTCCTCCTCCTCCTCCTCCCTTCTTCCACTGACCCGCCTCACAGGAGCCTGAAAATAACTTAGCCTGCTCAGCAATGGGAGTTCCAAGCCAGGCTTAGGAGCTAGAGCCCTATCTTAGCAAGGCCTGGGGGGCGGGGGGTATTTACAAAGTTCAGCTATAGATACGGATGCGTTTGTATACATTCCAGTGCAGTCTTTACTATCATGGAGCCAGATGTCTTCATCATTTGTCACAGCCACAGACAGGTCCCTCATCTTCAGAGGGCGGCTCCATATCGCCCCCTGGTGGGAGCCGCGTTAGCGGTTGGCACACTGACATCCAAACGACTAAATTCCCTCTTTTATCATTTCTCCCCACACGGACGGAGCAAATGTGTTTACACAGGTTTGGAACATTAAAGTAATTCTACATCAAAAAGAACTTGTGTTTGAAGTCGTAGTGACACCAGCCTCTTACGGGGGTCTATTGAATTTTCCAGCCTGGAACTAGATGGGTTTGAGCAGCTTAAAAACTGCTGGACCAAAGAAAATCCTATGAAAGGAAATAATGCAAAAACCTTCTTTCCACGCCCTCTTTCTCTCCCTCTCTAAAATTAAACAGCTCATTTCCAAGTGCAGTTTGGTGCTTTTGAATCCCCTTGGTCAACAGAAATCAGTAAACATGAAAACGTATCTTTTTTTGGCGGCGGGGGGGGGGTAAAGATGACAAGGATCACGTCACATTCTGCTCAGCATAAACAGGATGAGCAGAAACGGAAAGTAACAAGGCCGCTTCATCAGACACTACTATGAGGGCAATAAATTAATCAGATTTCATAGGTTTGCCTAATAACACCCTTCTTCACAAACCAGGGCAACATAATCAAACACTCCTAACAGAATAAGGCTGCCAGCTGGGTGTATTTAATCTTTTACGGCGTGCATTGCTTAACGACTCACCTAAACATTCCATGGTGTTAAGTGCATGACAACAGATCTCTACATATGATTAGACATCCCACTAAAGAGCGAGGAAAACAGCCCCCTCGCATCTCATTCTCAGTTATTCTGGATCGGGGAGGAGAGCAGGGGGAGGAATGCCATGGCTGCGTCCTGTAGGTGTGAAGTAGTTGGACGGGCAGGCTGGTGGAGATCCTCCTCTCCATCCTCCCCGGTCGCTCTGCTGTGATGGCATTTCGAGTCAAGTGCGATCGCTTTCTCCCCAAGTGGAGCGGACATCGCGGCGAGCCTCCACCAAAACACGCACGCATTTTGTTTGCCTCTAAACGACGGCGTCAATCAATTAGAGCAACAAAATACGTCACTTCGGACTCTCGACGACCGGGATATTTGTCGCGCTTCAACGAGACACCCCCCCCCCCGGATCCCCACCGCCACCACCCCGGCTCCAAAAAACCGAAACTCCACAAATACGTCCAAAAATCGCCTCATCTGATCCGCATTGGAAGGCTTTCGGGAAATGTTCGGGTTGACAGGCGAACTAACGCGACCACGCCGCTGGTTTTCGAGCAGCGTAACGAGGGAAGAAGTTCGCAGATGCCGATGACATGTTGTCGTTAACTTGTTCTTAACAACTTGATTTGCGGGTCTAAAGATGCGATTTCCGAGCGAATTGAAGTGTGGACGCGGCACTTTAACCACGCCGACTGTTTTCCCCGTGGCGTGCTTCCAAATGTGGGCTACGATGAGAATAGTAGCTGGCTAAAAAAGCAAGCTAATATTAGCTGGCTAGGTGATGTCTCCACGTTTTAGCCTCCTATTCGGAGGAAAAGATCCGAGCCGTTTTCTACGCAGGATTTCTCCGCGCGGGTGTCATCTCCGCGCGGAGTTGCGGCTGTTCCGGGCGAAAAAACTCACAGCGGCCAAACTAATAAAATTAATCCCATTATATTTCTCTTACCTTCCGGCTTGTTTTCGGCAGCCATTTCCCCTTCACGCGCAACATCCTCCTCCTCCTCACGACCGTGGGTACCACGCGCGTGCACGGCGAGGACAGCACGAGGAGGGAGTGACGGAGCGGGCGGCGAGTCGGTCCGAGCCAAGCGAACTTACCATTGGCTCCGAGGCGGTGACTGACAGAGAGGCTCCGGCATGAAAAAACACACGTCTCCCCTCACCTTGACACCAAGCGGGGACGCTTTTTTCCCCCCTTCTTCTTCTTCTTTTTTGACACGCAGCGAATTTAAAGCAACACAGGCGGTGTTTTCTTTTGTTTCGGCAGCGTTAAAACTACTTAGAATGTATTAGGCGTTACGGCGGTGCCCAAAAAAGAAAAGCTGTTGCAACGTGTTAGGCAGACGGTGAAATGGTGTTTTGACCGTGGCGGGAGCGTAGAGGAGGAACACAACAGGATGGATTTCATACATTCTCAGCAAAGTATATGTGGGTGATTTTGCCGGTGGAATCCTTTTAAAACTGTCACAAAATCCTAGAAAGAAAAAAAAAGTCTAATCTGATTTTTGGAGTAGGCTGCTTTAAATGATTAGATAGTCTGTTGTTGTCACTCCACCTGGGGACAGTGGCGGTCTCAGCATAAAATTGCAACGTGAGGTGGTGCTGAAAGGACAGCTCCTCTCTGCAAACAGCTCTTTTTGCATCGCACCACGAGGGAGGACGAGGCCTGGAGTAACTTTAATTGATAGATTGTTTTAACTTACATTTTCTTTTAATCATTACAGGGTCGATTAAACATATAAAATATTTCTCATGGCGATTGTTAAAATAAGCAGCTATTTTTAATAGATCAAATTGATACCGCGAAGTGAAATAAAAAAAAAATTAAAAACAACATTAAAAATTTATCCGTATACTTTTTCAGTAAAAGCATTTTCAGTTATTGATCTTCGATAAATACAAATGAATTACCGCCATCTGATAACTTTTATTTTTCACCCAGTACGCTAGGCGGCGGTAGAGCGGTAACAGCGCGATCTATGAGCAACCTAAACGGCACGAAGAAAAGATGACCGGGAGCAAATATGGCGTCTCCCTTGGACGATGATGAGATCCGTAATGATGATTATTATTCCCTCCTAAACGTCAGAAGAGAGGTATAACTTGCAGTCGTGGTGGATTAAATGATTGTGTTTGTGAAGGTAGAAGGTGACTGCTAAACACCGGTTGTTTTACATTTTACTGTTCTTATGAATAACCACATGTAATGTTAGCTAGATAGCTAGCTTGTGACCCCCGACATTGGTTTCTGTGGGAACTTAGCTGCTGTCAGAAACCTACCAGGACAACAGATCGAAAGATACAGTGTCGAGTGGTAATTTGATAAACTTGCAGCTAGTTTTAAACAACAGGCAACTTTTTTCCTCTTTCGATAATAACTCCTGGTCAGTGTACTTCGCTAACCAGCCAATGCTACACTTTGTGCACTTTTCAGACATTTCGAGATGTTTTAAAGCACATATAAAGGAGAAAACATCTATACGCTTAGCGTCATTGCCATGTCGTTTTAATGTGATTAAAAGTTCTTTGAGTTGTGTTTCGTTCCACCAATGCAGGTTTTGATTTCGAGCAGTCAAAAATGACAGCAACAAAAGATAATAGCTATCGGCTTATTGCCTTTATTCATGTGTCATACCTGTCTTATTACACTCAGGATGACAGTTTGGATTATTCTTCACTAATGTAAACCCAGCATGTTAAGTAGAGGTGTGTTAGTACAACATCCAGAGCAGAGTTGACGCAGCTGTGAATTAAAGTAGAGAATGTTTTTGTACTGAAAAAAGCTGTATTTTAAGGACTTTGTCATTTTACCTCTTTTTCCAATCACATGTTTAGGCAACACAGGAGGAACTGAAGGTTGCTTACAGGAGACTATGCATGCTGTATCACCCCGATAAACACCGGGACCCTGAACTAAAACGCCAAGCCGAACAGCTTTTTAACTTTGTACACGAAGCTTATGAAGGTGGGAAAAGTCCCCGTTTCATCACACATGAAAGTGACATTTAAATACACCACAATGTTTTGTCTCTATACATATAACGTCCCATAAAGCTATTCTTATTCTTTCTAGTGCTCAGTGACCCACAAGCACGAGCCATATATGACATCTATGGCAAGCGAGGGCTTGATGTTGATGGATGGGAGGTAAAGATCACAGCGGCCACTAATTTCTGAATGTACTGCTGCATACAATCACTACCATTCAGGCAGTGTGTAAAAGTAACTGGCTTATTTAAAAAAAAGTCCAAAATAGCAAATACTTCTGCTTAAAACTATTTTCCTGCAGCCTGTGAAGCCATTTCCGTTGTATTCATGCCATATCGTCTACCTGCAGGTTGTGGAAAGAAAAAGAACCCCCGCTGAGATCCGAGAAGAGTATGAGCGTCTTCAGAAAGAGCGGGAGGAGAGGAGGCTGCAGCAAAGGACCAACCCGAAGGTTGGTTTGGGGGACACGTTGGACTCGCTGAACTGATCTGAAGGTACTAAACGCCTGACCATCTTAATTGCAGGGAACAATTAGTGTGGGGATCGATGCCACAGATCTGTTTGACCGCTATGAAGAAGAATATGAAGACGTGGTTGGAGGCGGAGTCCCCCATTTGGAAATCAACAAGATGCACATATCACAATCCATCGAGGTGGTATTTGACGACCAAGGTCAGTGCGGGTCATGCAGAGAGTGAAAGTGACCGTCCCTTTCTTGTCCCTGCAGGCTCCTCTCACCACGAAAGACACGGCCGTTTTGTCTGGTTCCTTGTCAACTCACAACGGAAACGGAGGCGGCACCATCAACCTGGCCTTGAGAAGAGTCACGTCGGCTAACGGCTGGGGAGAGGTTCGGCTGCTGCCCCAGCCGTCGGTTGTCTCGCCAAACCCGATTCCCACCCGGAAACGACTGAAGGTTTGTGTGTGAACGCAGGTGGAGCTTGGAGCCGGAGACACCCATGGACCTCTCTTTGGGATGAAGATATTCCGCAATCTAACGCCACGATGGTGGGTGTGGAAAGCAGATAAAGGGGATCTTTGTTTTGTGTTTTTGACTCCATCATCTTTCTTTTCTGCGTCAGCTTTGTGACGGCTCAGTGTGGACTCCAGTTTTCGTCCCGGGGCGTGCGTCCCGGCTTTACCACGGTGCTGGCCCGTCACCTGGACAAGAACACCATGGGATACCTGCAGTGGCGCTGGGGTATCCAGTCTTCCATGAACACCAGCATCGTCAGGGACACCAAGAGCAGCCATTTCACCTTTGCGATGCAGGTTAGCAGCCAGCACGTCGATTTCCTTTTCCTTTTTTTGCCAAGACATTAAATTGGCCATTTTCTCTCAGGTTTTCTGCCAAAGTGATTGTTTCTTCCCTTTTGCTATTTGCAGCTTGGCATCCCTCACACTTTTGTGATGATGAGCTACCAGTATAAGTTCCAGGATGATGACCAGACGAAGATTAAGGGCTCAGTAAAGTAGGTTCTCAGAGAACAACTTTTTGGGGAGGTATTCTGTCGTCGGACGTTGGCTGATTTGTGGAGCGTCACGGTCCTATAAAAGCGGCAAAAAAGCCCCACCAGTGACGTTTTTGTTCATTTCGGAAGTGACTCTGCCTTTCTCTGGTCTTAGATCAGGTTTCTTCGGTACTGTGGTGGAGTACGGTGCTGAGCGGAAGATCAGTCGGCACAGCATCCTGGGAGCTACCGTTAGCGTGGGAGTACCCCAGGGCGTCTCCCTCAAGATCAAGTAAGTGGCGTAGGTTCTGGTGGAGGTGCCAGGCGTTGGTGGCGGAGTCTCCACAGTCAAACGAGGCGTCCTAGCAGCCACTCAGCTATGTTCTAGCTGTGGAATTGCGAGCTGGTAATTTTCAGCGTAATTACGTTTCCAGTCCTTCTCTGGCTGTAAAGTACATTTTACCATGTGTAATGCAGTTTTAATGACAGACTAATGCAGTTTTTAAAGTATGTGTTTATTTGTTTTTATGTGCAGAAAGAAGCATTATTGTGCCTCAGTGTTTTAAAATACCAGCAGGACTATCAGTTGTGTCTATTTATTTATTAAATATTTAACTTGGCTACAGTTAATGATTGTGTTATTATTTGAACTTGATATTATTAATAATTTTTCCTGTTACCTTACCTATAATCAAAATATCTCTACATGAGAGTTTTGGAGCGTTTCTCTGTAATCTTTGCTGCCATCTGAACCTTTTCTGTCTCTATTTAAAGTTACTTTTAAGAAAGAAAACTTTGAAGTACTCCATTCGGTCACAGCATCAGAGGAAAGGAGAGGAGACTGCTTGTCTGAGCACAGTTTTCCTTAAAACAGGGCTCAAAAACAAGCTTTGTTTGCAGGCTAAACAGAGCCAGCCAGACGTATTTGTTCCCCGTTCACCTCACCGACCAGCTCCTGCCGAGCGCCGTATTTTACGCTACAGTGGGACCGCTGGTTTTCTACCTCGCCATCCAGCGGCTCGTTATTCGGCCCTACATGCGAGCGCAGAAGGAACAGTAAGACAAACTTTGCCCTAAGTTGTTGTTTTAAGACCCCCAGTTGTCCTTGGGAGCCACGTCAAGCGTGGTTTGGGGACTTTAGGAGGGTGTTTTATTGCCTCATTTGTCTTGGAATTCAACAGAGACCTGGAGAAGCAGCGAGAGAGCACAGCCTCCAACATTGCCAAGAAGAAGCAGGAGGCCGAGGCAGCGGTGAGGGTTTGCCCTGCGTGCGTGTTCAGATCAGTCCCACACCAGCGTTTAGCACTGAATTAACAGATTCAGGTGGCGGCGGCGATGGGAGGAGATAAGAGGCCAAGTCTTAATCAAAGCTGAAGGATCCACAGATGTAAAATCTCACTGTTTGTCTCCTTCCCTTCCCCTAAGGTCCTACTCATGCAGGAGTCTGTGCGCAGGATTATTGAAGCAGAGGAGTCTAGAATGGGTAAGATCAGTAATATTTTAGCGACGGGCTAATCTGGGAATAATGTTTTTAAAGCAGGTGGCGGAGCCGCTGCGTCGGAATGGCTTTTCCTTAAGGTTGAAGGCTTTCCGTTCTGTTATTTCTGAGATACAGCAACACATGAAGCAAATGCTAAAAAGACACGATTTTAGAGAGTTTTGAAGTGTGATCTTCAGCCGTGACCTTCCACCTCCCCTTTTGGACAGTGAGAAAAGGTTCTTTTTAATGACTTTGGATGAGCAGACGGCCATCCTTTTTCATCCGGGGAGTTATCTGGAGATTATTGGTCTGTGACATCTGTCACTGTGGGGCTGCTTTGCTGCCACTGTCGTCACCGGTGCCCTAAAGCTGCACTTATAAAGCAGCAGTTAATAGCTGTGCGTATGTAATTACACACGCAGCTGTTGTTCTTTACTTAATCGACATTCCATAAAGGGGGTGTTGTTGATGTAGCAATTAAAATTAATAGTGCAGTCCTTTTTTTAATATAGCTGTATATAAATTTAGCATAATGGAATGTTTTGGCCCAATTAAAAAATGATGTGGTATTTTGGAACGCGTTAGAATACCACAGTAATATGGTGGATTTTACCTGATTGGCACCGTCTGCTGCTGCTTCGTTAAACCAGGCCTCATCATCCTCAACGCCTGGTACGGCAAGTTCGTGACAGACAACAGTAGAAAGCACGAGAGGGCAAAGGTCATTGACGTGACGGTGCCGCTGCAGTGTCTGGTTAAAGATTCAAAGCTCATCCTCACCGAGGCCACAAAGGTAAGCGATGCACGCGGGCCCAGCTGCTCTGCCTGGTGCTGCCGGCTCCTGACTTCCGGTCCTCCTTCCAGTCAGGACTCCCAGGATTCTACGACCCCTGCGTGGGGGAGGAGAAGAGCCTGAAGGTGCTGTATCAGTTCCGTGGAGTCATGCATCAGGTCGTGTCTGGGGACGCAGAACCTCTCAGGATACCAAAGCAATGTAAGGCCGGCGGGGGCAGACGGCGGTCGGCTTCCCCAGCGTCAGACTGTCACGATCGAGCAGAGGAACAGGCCTGCCAGCGTCAGCGGCTTCATTAAGTTGTTTTTGTTTGTTTCCCGTCCTGCAGCTCACAGGATTGATGCAGACACATAGGAGCTGGGCGACCGTAAAGACGCAAGCACCTCTCAGCTGTGGGACGCAGCATCCAGGAGCCACTTTTAGATACGACACACATTAAAGTTGTTACTAGGTTATTGTGCATTCTCCCTTTTGTGTTCAAATCTGTTTAATTATGCAGAGTTATGGCGTCAGCCTGGATTGATGGGGGTTCACTATGGATGGACACGGCGGCGGCTCGCCGGAGCTCCAAGCGGTGCCCTGGCGAGGCTGGGTGTGTGGTTACGGCGTGGCGTGTAATCTATGATCTGTGCTGTGTTGTACACAAACTGCAGTGCCTGAAGTGAAGACATGAATGCAAATCTGTGTTTTTGCCATACAATTAAAAAACAACCAACATGTTGCTAAACTACATCCAACTCTGACCAAAAGAAGAAGTTTCAAGGTTAGCACGTTTCTATGGTAACTATTTCCATGTGGTTTCTCATTCATTCAGATTATATTAATCCATAAAGGTCTGGTCCAGCTGGCTCTTCACTACACCTTTATTACGGTTTTTTTTTTTTGATTGTTTATATTAAAAGGGACATATAATTATAAAGAGAGCAATATGGTATGCAATTCTAACCCAAGGAACGAAATAGTGTTGCATTATTTAAAAACTACATTAGTAAATGGTAGCCATGGTAAGAGAACAGTTGCCAGTTGATAAAATGATTTCAAATTTTGGCCACACTTCAGAGCATTTCTGAGGCGTAGTGTATTTTTTTCTTGTGTTCTTCGTTTAAAGAAAGATCCTGAAACAATCCCTCTGGCTCTGCAAACCCTCTTTGCGGAGGTATAAAAATGCAGTTTAACAAATCTGGTAATTGCCCAGGTTGACAATCGGTCGATGATTAATATAAACGTGAAATATTGACGAGTAGAAGCTACAGAAAGATGAGGTGGTAAAAATATTCCACCTTAAAAGCACTCAGGAGAGCACATCTGTGCCAAAGCCCCACAAGCACCACCTTTTAAAACTCCTGGACCTGCTCCAAAATTTAATGTGTTCTTCCTTCTCCTGTTCCCCAAACTCTCAACACGTTCTCTGAAATCTATCCATCTTTTTTTATATATAATCCAGCTAACAACCAGCAGAAACAACCGCAGCTCAACGTTAATTATCCAGCATCATTTTGGATGCTCACCGTTGTGAGGGAGAAAAGATGCAAACACAAGAAGAGGAACATGATTAAGGAACCCATTTCTTGCTTGGGCTGAGACGTGCACTCAGGTTGCTATAAATAGAAGCAGGGGAAGACTAATGATTGTTTTAGTCTGTGTAAATACCAAAAGCAGAGGAGAGGCCTGATTGTTCACATTGATTTTCACAATTCCTTCATTAATGCCAGCTAATTTTCAATTATTAATTTTCTATCAATCCCATTCGAAGCTTGGGTGATTGATTGTAGCCGACTGCCGGTCAAACCAGGTGATCAATAACATTAAAAGTCTGGATTGTTTAAAGGCGTTATGGATCCGGGGACATTTGTAGGCGGTGAAATTATTGCACGGCAGCAAAAATGAGAGCAATAACTCACGTCTCAGGCACTCCGCCATATCTCAGGGCTGCAGCAAATGTAGATTTTATGTCCGCTTTTTATTCGCACCAGGGGCAAAATCAAATTTAGATTTGAAATATCGGATAAGTCATATGTTAGATACACATTTCCCCTGTTTTATCTCAACTATTCCATATTTTTCCTGTCAACAGAAGCCTGTTTTACACAGATTTACTTCTGATTTGTAAAAATAGAAACTTAGAAGGCTAAAAAAAAACCTGTTAAATCCCTGTAGCCCTGATGTAATTGTGCAGATTCAAATCTGAAAATGTCAACTCAACAGATTCTTGGCTGACCCATATTTCGTTCTCATTAAATATTTAGATCATTTCCTGTCTTAATTTGTGGCTTTCTTGTTTTTTGGGGAAATGCCCCTGCTGTCCTTGGCGTGAACTCTGCTGATGACGCAGAGAAAGATTTCCAAACACATCAGCTGTGACCTTTGTGACGTCATTGTTTTGGTTTCCAGGACAACGGGACCCTGACAAAACACCGTTGCCTAAAATCTTCATTAATTAGAAAAATTACAGCTACAAACAGTAAAAAAATAAAAATAAAAAAGGGGATTTGTCCAGCAATGTCCATGTGACCACTGTCTTCTGAACAAGAAGAAGTAAGATGAAGGTTGTGTTTCTGCTGATTTAATGTAAATATAAAGCTGCTCAAGGGCATGTTTGATGAATAGAGTGCATGAATTTAGGAATTATCTTTGACAACAGCCCTTTCGGTTTTCTGTTTATATTCGACGCAGTATTTTCTTCGCCTCTTATCTATAATTAAATGCTAAAATGTTCCCTCAGTTCTGTGGCGCTGTACTGAACAGAATGCTCAAATGGGCTTTTTATTATTTCACTATGACAGCTGTTTATAAACCTTGAAATCATGGACTACTGGAAAAATGGTAGCGTTAAAAAAAAAAGTGTGTTATGACAAATTCTAAGAGGGTTTAGCGGTTAGTGTACGTTGCCGTGGTAACCCCCCACTCGGCAAGCGCGACATGGCTGGTCTAAGGTATGACGGGAACTTGCTGACAACAGCGTTAGGATCTAGATTTCAAATGATGCGTTACTGGGAAGTGATGGATTTCTTTCAACCGAGCCTCACCCCGGGTCGCCGCCACCCCTCCACCCCCTGTCGGCCAGCGTCCTCCGCTCCTCCGTACGTACTGACGACATAGAGCGTCATAGTCATGGTTCGTTGAAAAACAAGTACGGCGTACACCGACGCGGGCGGGGTCGACTTGAGGTAAATGTGACAAACCGCTAGCTCCGCCCATCCGTTCACCACCCATGAAAAAAACAAGCGCCACCCTTGTTAAAGAGTATAAGGATATGAGCGTTTCTCGGGACGACAGTTGATTTTTAATGCTGGCTTTAAATAAAACTGAAAGTAAGAGTGGTGACACTGCTCCAGTCTCCGATTCGGGCGCGTTTAACCATCCCTGTGAAGCTAGTTTCGTTAAGCGTCCTTCTGCCGTGTCGCACTTTCCGAACACTCCATCGGACCAGCTGTTTTTTTTCCACCCAGATCCTGTCGACTGGGTTCACTTGGGTCCGGGGCTCGTAGACGTGCCGTTAGCCCGGCTCGGTCCCGGGCATGAAGAGGAAAGCTAAAAAAATGGGAAGCACGCAAAGCTCGGATTCAGTCCCAAAAAAGACGGCGACGTGGGGAACCGATTTCGAGGTAAAGTCGTTAACATCTGTTTCAAACTCATCTTCACGGACACGCGATGGCGGCCCGCAGAGGCCCTTACAGCTATTCCTGTCAGGTTATTTACGACGAAGCCGCGGTGATCTTTTATCACCGTTAAGATCACTTTACTAACCGGTTTGTCGGCGTTGACGCCCCAAAAGTAGCGGAGACGCAGAAAAACCAGCAAAGAACCAGTGTCAAAAGTCATTCTTGGGAGTGTGCCTACTGGGGCAAAGGTCAAACTATCAGATCCCATCCAAGCGATGGGCGGGAGGGGTCAGGGGTGAAAACCCTAACCGTGGGGCGTCAGGTCTGCAGGGTTTGCCCCACCTCCAGGTTCCAGTCAGGGTCGAGCCCATTCAAGTCCTCCTGTGGTAGCTTGTGCAAACTAAAGTGGTTGCTGAGCTCCTCTCTTCTTCTTAGATCTATGCCATTCCACTGGAGATCCTGGAGGAGATCTTCCTCAATCTCCCTCACCATCAGGTGGTCTGCATTTGTCGGTTAGTGTGCCGCCAGTGGAAGGAGGTGGCCGACAGCGAATCTCTGTGGATCGAGAGATGCAGGCGGGAAGGGTACCAACCCTGCCACGCCTCCAGAACGCCCTCCGACTGGAGAGAGTTTTACTTCTTGTGCAAGAAGAGAAGAAATCTGATCAAGAATCCAAGAGGGGATAGTAAGAAACCGCAAGAGAGCCTCCTTCCGTTTCCGCGGCTTCGAGGCCGTTCGTTTACCGCTGGATCTGTTTCATCCTGGTCTCTGCAGATGCGATGAAGTTCTGGGAGATCATAGCAAACGGCGGAGACAGATGGAATCCAGAGGGGCTGCTGTTTGCACATCCCAACGAGGAGGTCAAGAACAACTTTGTGACATCCTATCAGTGAGTTGGTGCAAAAGGACGAAGCAGTTCTTTTCCAAACGATCCAAATTCAGCCGTGGCTACAGTTCGTTTCTGGTGTCTGCAGAAAATGCGTGAAGTCTCAGCTGATTGATTTAGTGAACGAAGGCTACAGCCCATCCTTCCTGGACGACTTCCAGCCAGACGTCAGAGTCTCCGACTGGTAAGGACGCGTGAAACTGAGCGTAGTGGCTGCAGTGGCGAGCGGAGGCCTTTTTCCCCTCAGGTACGCGCCGCGCTGGGACTGTGGCAGCGAATACGAGATCAACGTCCAGCTGCTGAACGAAAACCGCCATCCCATCCAGACGTTTGCCCCGAGTAAGATCTACTTCGAGCAGTGGAACGATCAGAAGTGGCAACAGGTCGGAGCCAGTCGGTGATGCGGTAGGGTCAAGGTCTAAAGGCCAATCTGGACTTGACATCCCGTGTTTTCCAGATCACCCACGTGTTCCAGAACTACGGCCCTGGAGCCAGATACGTCCAGTTCACCCACGGAGGCAAGGACAGGCAGTTCTGGGCGGGCTGGTACGGAATCCGAGTCACCGACAGCCGCGTCGAGATCTGTCCAGCGAGGGACACGTAGATCCCTGGGTTTAGATCTGTCCAGCAGGGACACGTAGATCCCTGGGATCGCGCCGGTCCATTTTCTGCCTTTCGTTGCAAACTTGCACTAAAGCCTAGCAGCCTTATATTAGCACTGTAGCTATTCTCCAGTCATATTTGTAAAGTTGCTCTTTAAGATGACGTTTCTGTACTTTGACACAATATGTCAACTGTTTCGCTTCCGTTGTTGTCCCGCCTTACTGTGGCGTTATTGGCTGGGTGGGGAGGACAGTCGGGTTATAAATAGATCCTGGAAGGCCCGCTGATGTAAAATGGCCGGGGCTCTGGCAGGAAAGTGCTGACCACCCAAACGGACGTAAAACTACTGGATCAGGAGTGTTTCCTCGTTTTTCTCTCATGTACAAACAGCTGCACTTGTCTTTATCTGTTCATTATCTGTGGGAAATGTGCATGCCAGAACCTAGAAAGTCAGACGGTAACAGTCTTTGAAGTATGGATTTATTCATAATACTGAGATGCAAATACAGTCCAAAAAACTCATTAACCTTTTCAATGTTTACTGCGTCATCTGTGGCCGGGGCTTTTTTTCAGTCGGTATCAATAACACGCAGCGTGTTCAGTCAATAAGTTAGTGTATTTACAGGTCCAAGGCCCAGAAGTTTAGTCAACCACCCCAGTTAATCAGCTTTGCCCACCGCAACTCAGGATCTCGCAAAACGATAAATGACGGTTCCGTTCGTAATTCGCCTCATCTGCTGAATATTTCTATCACATGACCTCATCAGGAGCGTAAACACTGCAGGTACACCCACACCTCCACGCCTCCTACACTCTTCCGTCATGATCGGGGTCAATTCAGGCCAGACTTTGGCAATTTTGGAGAACCAAATTGTTTTTTTAAAGTTTTAACACATAATAACCAGGTTGATTAACATATGGTCCACCAGTGGGAGAGAAGAAAACTTGCATATCAACCGATGGCAGCCTTCAGCATCAAATTTGATAGTTAAATCGGAGCGCCTCAAACCGTTTAACAGTTAAGCAGATAAAAACAGGAGTTCAATTAAAACACCACTTCATATTGAGAAGAACACTTCTGCAAAATACACTACACAACTGGGATGGGAACGTTTTGTCAATAGCTATAATTTAGTAATATATTTTGTGGAGCCAGTGTTTGTGTCCCACATGACCGCATCATTAGCATCAGATCATCACAGACCGCATCAAATAAAAATCCTAAAACAAGGTTCCACAGGCTAAACGTGTATTCCGGTTAACACGGATCGTGTGACACCTCAGTTCGTGTTGGAATGTGTGTGTGCAGGAAACCAGTAGGGTTAGTCTAGCTCCGGGAAAGGGCACGGAGGGACTTACAGCAGAACACATTTACGTCTTTTCTTAGGTTCAGGAGGCTCCAGGGCAGCCAGGATTGCCTCATCAAACACATTCTTTAAGCCTTTCTGTGGAAATAAAACGTGAATATTCAAAACAGGCCTGCCTTCCGACAACAAACGCTCAAATCCAAGAAACAGAAAGTGGGAAAAGACAGAGCAGAAAAGGAGCAGGGCCATCAAAATTTTCCTTTATTCGGTTAACGTCATACAATACTCGTGATCACATGATCAGGATGAAAGGAAAAGAAAAGCTCATGGAAAATTTTGATTCTGCTGTAGAAAAATGTTAGTCCCGTCAAAGACAGGCCGTAGCGGTAATACTGTGTAGGGCGGGAGAGTTGCTGAAGAGGTCAACGAGAGGACGAACCAGAAACACACTCGCTCGTTTTCATTTACGGGTTTTGACACGGGCTGCTGACAGCGGGAAGCAGAGTGAAAAAGATTGGCACTCTCAACAGGCAGCAGGAAGGAGAAACGGAAAACGGGCACAGAGCCGTACGACTGAAAATGCACAGTGGAGGTTTTAGTGGCAGAGATCTGGTTGCGATGATTAAGCAGCAGACGAACAGAGGCAAAGCGAGCAGCAGAGAGACATCAGAACAAACAGCATTTTCTCTTTCTTTGAGTTTCAGGGGGCTCTAACGCGGCTAAAATAGCCTCGTCAAATACGTTCTTCAGTCCCCGCTACAGAAAGAGGAAAAGAAGAGACAAAGAGAGGCACACAGTTCACGCGTTAGAGATTATAGGAAAGCGCGGTTAGCCAGAGTCCTAGCAGAGCATTTTATCCGGGCACATGCTCGACCCGACAGCCTTTGGTGTGGCGAGGGGAGGGGCCTTACCTGTGTTAGAGCAGAGCACTCCACGTACTTCACCGCCTTGAGGTCACGAGCCAGCTTCTCTGCAGTCTCGGGTGTGATGGGCTTCTGTTTGTTCTTGGCTAACTTCTCCACTGTGGAGGGATCATCGCGCAGGTCGATCTGAGTGCCAACCAACAGGAAGGGGGTCTTGGGGCAGTGGTGGGTTATTTCAGGCACCCACTAGAAGAGGGAAAATTAAATCCGACAGTTTAACGAACAGCGTGCTTCTGACAGGTCATTTGTGCTTACAGTCATTAGTTTGTCTCACAATATCTTGTAGGAAATGTTCATGTCAAAAAAGGTCAAAAAACTGTAAAAAACACGAGTCAGCTGATAGAAACTTAATGAAAAACTACATGATTTGGCAGGAAGAAAGACCCCAGAGAAATGAATGGATGGAATGTTGCTAGAAGCAGAAGCCTGACCGTCCATTGTTTCCTAATTTACATACCCGTGCTGCCTGCACTCTAGTCTCTCAAACTGAAGCTAACCAACATCACGACCTAATGTTACGTCAAACTCCACAAACCTCCAGCCAAGAGGAAGAAAAACCTCTGGATTGTTCAACTAGTCTCTTACCAGTTTACTAAGATCACTTAACTGTTGTAGGGAAAAGAAAACAGAAGGATTCAACCAGAACATAATGTAGTCATGATTAACTGCAATCACCACATACAATTATAGTAAAATCTTTGCCTTTTTTAAGTGATAAATAGATTGTCTAGCATCTATGACCGGATTTCCTGTCCTGAACATCTACTACTACCCATTCAGTTCTAAAAATGTCATTTCAAGGACAGTCCTCTAACCAGAGACACATTTAAAATAAAAAACTTACCTTTTCTTTAACATTCTCAAATGATGAAGGTGAAACAACTGAGAAACACACTAGGAAGACATCTGTCTGTGGGTAGCTTAGTGGTCGTAACCGGTCATAATCTTCCTGACCTAAAGAGAGAATGGCACACGTTCACTCTATATTTCTCTACATTTTTATTCAAACTGAGATTGCTATTTATTGAAGGGGGAAAACAAACACCTTACCAGCTGTATCAAAAAGGCCAAGGGTGTAGGGTTCACCCCCAATCATTACAGTTACTGCATAGTTGTCAAAAACCTGCCACAGAAGTTGAAACACTTGTCAGGTAAAATGTGCCATTCATTTGACGAATGTAAACATAGCAGTCACCTACCGTCGGTACATATTCAGAAGGGAACTTGTTGGTGGTGTATGAAATCAATAAGCAGGTTTTTCCCACTGCTCCATCACCCACAACAACACACTTGATAGTCTGCATCTCTGTGCTTTACTCGTCCTTTTCTGCTGAAGATACGGGGACAATGTCATTTAAGAGTTTGAGCATGCATTACCATCGGATAATAAATATCATTCGGACATTCATTCTGTTTATTTTTCTGATTGCGATTGCAGTGTTTTCTAGCACTGACGAGAGGACTCACACACCCCATCATCACAAGTATGTGATATGCTAAAGTTAGCCCCCCGCTACGCCTTAATTCCCTGGCTAACTTTAATTATTGACAAGAGTTGATTGAAAAAAATCTGATTAAGTAACACAGGGAAATAAAGGTAACGAAAATGACGGTATGCTTGTTTACAAGTTAGCAACTTAAGCTAACGCCGAGCTTGCAATGAGAAGACAACGCTAGTTAGCTTAGCAACTGGCCGGCTAACATAAGCGCAGCCAATAAACTAACCTTGGCTTGGTTGTTTTAATTCCCAGCTACAGCACAAGATACATAATGCTACCAAAAATAACGTTGTTTACCATAAAACGAGACTGCAAAATATCTATGGACAGTTTACCAGTATCACTTCGTGTTTCCGCTAATGTGCTAGCCGTCCCCTTCGCCGGGCGTTGGCACCACCAGGCAGTCACTTGCTACAGTCGAAGCTGAAAGTTCCTGACTTCTCCTACGGCTGTCAAACCAGGCGCAATATCAACAGAAAATAACTTCAAAGTAAAATAAATAGCAAAAACATGGACCACATATTAGGCCAAGCACATCAAAAAAGGTTTATACAAACATTTCATCTTGCATATGAATGACGTAAATCAGATAAATTGGCAGAATTAAAAAAATGTTGATTTACTCGTGTATATGTGGCCACAGTTTTATTTTGAAGGATGGCTTCATGCTGTGACTATGGCTACCTTGACACGTGTTACTGCGCAAGGTTGCTGCAGAAGCAGTGACGTCACCTTTCAACGCTCACCTTGCACCCTTACCTGAGGTTCATCAGGACAAATATATGAAGGACTACTCACTTTTTAATGTAAATATAACAGTACAGTTCTTTTTGGCGCAGCATTCTTTTCGTGCATCCCTAAAATGACTAATTCCTTTACGTTTTTGTGTTTGAGTATCCGATTACTCGAGAGATTGAGGCGACAGGTACATTATAAACTCTGGTACATATAAAGATGAATTAAGAAACAATATAAAATATCATAGAGTGTTTTTATGTAATTATTGTATGAAATGTAATTATTTACAATTATATAAGTCACAGTTTTTCGTTATACTTTTCAGGATTCATCATTAACATTAGAGATTTGACATGGAAACTCTTTCATTGATACCATCGTTGAGGTTGTCATCTTTCAAGAAAAGACGTGTGTTAATATCAAACAAGCCAACATTAAAATAAAGAGGATCCAACGCAGAACCACCCACCAACCACTTTAAAAAAAGAAAAAAATAAATATATTTAATTTTGAATGGCAAAGTTATTCATATCTTCATTTATTTATCTTGAATGACTGTTTACTCAACATGTAACTTGTTGTATTCTCACCATACTTCGTCTTGTGTCACAAGTGATGATGCAGCTAATGTAGTCGTGCTGCTTGTTGCCACTGTGGGAAAACAAAAATCAAAAAATCAGATTACCTCTTTTAGTTCTGAATACCGCTACCTCATTAAACCAAAACCTCTAAAATCTAACAGTCCCGTCATGAGTAAAAATGAATATGCAGAGACGGCTGTGTTCTACCTGCTGGCAAGACCCTGAGTCTGACGCCAGTGTAGATGTTCCTTCCATTTCTGGCGATGACACACCAGTACATGTCCTCGTCATGTTCCTCCAGAACAGTCATGGTAACGGTGAAGAATCCCCTCTGCTTGTTGTCACTGATGAAGGTTCTGTTGCTCCGCCGGTTCCTCGGCGTTTTCACCACGATGGTGCAGAATTCGTACGTCTTTCCCTTGCACCAGTACTTGGTGTAGTTTCTGTACCCGTGGTTGTAGTGACAGGAGACAGAGACGGACCCTCCTGACGCTGCTCTGACCTCCTCTGGAGCAGACAGCAGAACGGAGTCCGCTGGCTCTGGAAGCCAGAGGAGACACAGGACCGGAGCTGCAAAAGGAGGAGAATCACCCAGCAGGCACGACATGTTTTTGTATATCTTTTTTCAAGTCTGTTACCATAAAAGAAGACTGAGATCCTCATGTTGAAAATGGACAGATGAATGTGAGGACATGAACAAAGTGTGAGTAACATTTCTCTCTTCCTCTTTCAGGAGTTCTGCAATTGTTGGGTTTACATGTCTATGGTTGGCACAGGTCTGTGTGTGTGTGTGTGTGTGTGTGTGGGGCGTGGGGGGTGTTAACCACATGCACTACTTCATTGATTCCCACAGTTTTCTTGTTTGTTGACCCTCACTTAGGTTTAACCATCCATTAAAATAACCTTAAGGCTATACACCCAAAAAAAAAAGCATTTAAACATTTCCAGTAGTATTATCTGCCTAGGATTTTTTTTAATCCTAATTCTTTATATGCTCTGCAGGTTTTTTTTTTAACAAAATCTGGTGTGATTTCTGTCATTTCAGATCACTACAGCACAATTTCTAGAGTCTGGGGTGACTGATGTTCCTGTCAACGAAGCTTCTGCCTTCACGTCTCTTTTGATGGGCTTTGGGCTTTCATTTCAATCTCCTTCTCCCCCTGGTGGAGCTGCCCCTTTCGTGCTTTATTTTATTTTATTTTTTAATATCTTTTTCCTTTTTTTCAGAAACAGTTAAGAAGTAGGGTCTCCATGACAACCTTAAGGACAAACACATATTAAAAGACATTGTTGCCATAAATTAGCCAGTATTTGGTTGACAAATTAGATTAGAAAGCTCTTGTATCAGGGAACATTGACTGAATGTGTTGCTTTGTAACTGAGCGAGAGATGTCCTGCTGGAGTTTAGGAAGTAAAAAACCCAAACCACACTGTTTTTAAGGTCAAACTTCTCTGGAAAAATAGAACCATGATGGCGAAAAGGGACCACACATTGAAAAGGTCAGCAGTCCCACACACATGAACACATAAACCAAAGCTTCAACTGGAATAAGACGTTGAAAAAAGGTTTTCCTGCCTTTTTGACTGTAAAGAATTCTGACATTTGTTTGAAGATATTTATGTGCTGAAAACTGTTCATTTAAACCCGAAACAAAACCACGTGGGTAAACTGAACACGGCGCTCTCTGTTCTCCTGACATTTGTTAGACTTTTTTATAAGACGACACCGTTATGTGAAATCTAAATTACATTTTGTTGCTGGCCTGCACTAAACTGGGATATTTTTCACTGACGCTTGCATATCTTTGTTTAAATATTACGAAAGCCCTACAGATAGAGGAAAGCTGGACTGTAATGGAAGCTAAATGATGAGATAACTTCTCCATTTACCCTGTGAATGCGTTAGATTTTCAAGCAAATCCCTCTTGGTGACATATCGCAGTCCTCCTCTGCATGACCGGAGCTGTCTGGCATATTTATCATTGCATATCTGCAGCGTAGACACTTTTAAAAACGCAATTTTGCTCGACGTTTCTGTGAGCAGATTTCCCATATTTAGATCATAACCAAAGACAGACACAGACATGCAAAGCAACTCTCAGTCAAATATCATAGATTTCTGTGATGCAGGGAACCTAAAGTGTGGAGAAGAACTGTACAATTGTTCCAGACACAGAGGAAGGAAATAGATTTGTCACTGTTCTTTGTGTTTTTGTGCGCTGAATTGTGAATCAGATAAACAGTCATGAGGAGAGCTTGATAAATAACTCCATGGAGAACGTGAACTGAAAGATTAGAGCCTAAACAAAGCTAAATAAACATGTTTCTGTCCAACAAAAACTAACCGTTCCCTTGAACCTTCTCTTGTGTTCTGTAGAATAAGAGAATTGCTTTTATCTAATAAACTCGAACAACATAGATGGAACAAAGAAAATAAACTTAAGCTTTTCAAAGCAAATAATTTAGATATAATTACCTCGTAGTAATTGAAAACTACATGACCAGCTGATAACATAACACCCCTGGGAGAATTATTGTTCTATGCTGAAAACAAAACAAATATAAATTATTATAGCTCATTAAGTGATGTGAAGACGCTGGAAAAAACGGGACTAATGAGGAACAGGAGCCCAGGATAAAGGTTGTAAAATTCTCAGCTCTCGTCTGTTAGTCCGGCATGTTTTGGATTATCTCCTAGTCGTTTATGGCTGCAGCAAGCTGTGCAAAACACATTAACACGTGGACGAAGGCTTTGAATCAAAGCAAGCAGTAGTGAGCACCAGCAGAACCCCCAGATATGTAAATGCATACGCAGTCTTACAACTGTACACAGAGGAGGCTCGAGAACTCCAACATTTTCATAATTTTTATTTCACATGAGTGAGAAAAGCATATTTATTAAGGGTGTTTTGGTGTTTTGGGGATATTCTTCTGCCTGCCTGATAACACAGCAGGCAGCTTTATCACAGAATTACAGACTCCACACGAGGACGTGAGGGAGTTCTGAGGCTGTCATTAGTGCGCTACTTTGTGAAATTACAGATCTCTGGCTTAATGAAAACAGAGCCACTAAGGTTTGGAAGCAGACCTAAGATGTGCCTTATGCCTACGGGGGGAAACTGGCGGCTAAAAGAACCGCTTTGAACGGTTATTTATACAATTGGCTATGACTCATCTGTGAGCAGAAACGCTCAAAATCTCTACAACCTGCCAAGATGTTTGCAGTGTTATAAATGTTTCTGTGGCTGCGGTTATTACTTTCCCTGGTTCAGTGACGGGCCTCCTGGCGGCCTCGGCAGTGAGCTCTGCTCTGGAGAGGCCAGAATCACAACCGGACTGAAAACAGGCAGTAAACCGCAACTGGACCTGCTCGGAGGTTTGAGCTCTGCTTAGCTTGGACCTGGACAACATCTCTGACATTCAAAGCTACACCTACTGATACTGGAAAATACAAAAAAAAAAAAACCCTTTGAAACCAAACTCTTGGAGAAGTCTAGCCTCTAACAGTAGCACAATATTTACACGGGGATGCGTCACTTCAGTCAGCAGAACGGGGCTTTTTTGGCAGGCATTATTAAAACACCTACAGCGTTCACTGACAGGTTGTGGCGTTATTTCATATCTTTCAGTAGTCAAAGAGGGAAGAAGAGGGAAGAGAGCCGCCAGCGTTCTCAGCTAGTGCCCTCCTCTTTCTCTTCTGTTTTGGCAGATGCCGCCTGCTCTGTGGCCGGTTCCTCCACCATGGCAGACCTTTTTGATGTTCCTGTGGGGACCCAGGTAGAGGTTCAGTGGCGGGGGGGTGACTGAATCAAAATGCTGCAGGGAAACGTTTGGCACACGATACCTGTGAGGTAATTTCTGTGCATTCGATGGAACAGCAGGAGGCCGATGAAGAGGATGAATCCGAGGCAGGCGATGATCATCCCGCTTAGAGGGAAACTGTAGCTGCCTTGGGTCTGAATGATCTGGGTAGAAACAAACAAAGGTAAACCTCAGAGTATCAACACTCTCCCCATTTTCAAAGACATTGATCACGCTTACTGAGCCGACCAGAACCTGCATCACCATCTCCCCCATCCCTGCGCTTGTCACCAGGACTGATGTGGCACATCCTGCAGACGTTCGTGACATACGATTTTAAGTCCAGAGCTGTTACAGTTTAACGTCTGGTAAATATTTCAGTGCAGCCACGATACCTTGATAATCGAGGATGTCTTCAGTGTAGGCGAGCATTAAGGGGAAAATGCTGCTGAGGAACAGCCCACTGAAACATGTCCCGACAAACAAGAAGACTTTGCTGGTGTAGAAAATGAGCAGCATCAGCACAGTAACTATAGCGCCAGCCTGTAAAACCACACAGGGAAAGCGTTAATCACTCATCACTCCATACGTGTGTCATGTGGTGGCACGGGCCGCCCTTACCAGGTTGAACATGAGCAGTTTCACAGGCTGGAAACGGTACGAGAGAGGAATGGACAGCAGGCGTCCAGCAGTTATTGCCGCCCAAAATATACTGGCCAGGTAACCTGCCGTCTTGTGGGGCAGCGATATAGGTTCTGTTACACCGTAGGTATAGATGAAGCCTGCGTACGCTCCCTGAAAGGGCAAAGGAGTTTATTTTTTTAATGCACAAGGATATTCGTTCAAGAATGGAGGATTCGGAAGAATGCAGACCCTCACTCACCACAATCCCATCGGTCATGAAGAGCACCATCCCACCGAGGATATGAATCATGAAGAAGGACACCGGCAGACCACGCAGGTTATCATTCTGACAGCAGCTAAAGATATCCCCGTGACCTGTGACAGAGCCCGATCATGAGACAACGCCACTGTGATTGTGCATCGTCCTAAAGCCAGACGCCCCAAAGTAAGCGCAACTTCCGCCTTGTTCTGACCTCCGGCCGAGTGTTCGGTCTGCTCCGCGTCAGGGCCCTCGGCTCCTTGCTGATTCTCCATCGCTAGTTCATCTTTGTCCAGGAGACGAGGAGTGCCGCCGGGGCAGCAGGGAATGAGATGTTCCCGGTACATTAGGAAGAGAACTTCGATGGGCACCGGCAGCTGAGGGGGAGCGAGGAATGTTCAGGTTATTCACTTTGTCGTTAAAGAAAAGGGCTGACTATCACAACAAAGGAGCCTTACGTTGATGAGCGCCATGATCCAGAAAGCGTAGTGCACGCTGGAGCCCTCTCCCCCCGCCTCAGCGGGCAAGTGGCTGTCGGTCATGTTGTGGTGTGCGATGGGGCTGTTTCTGAGCATGCTTCTGAAATGATGAACGAACTCAGTGCTGTTGCCTGTGTGGTTTCCCACAGCCTGTCTCTGAGAGGAAGGGGTCAGCGATCAGCGGGCTCACCAAGGCTCCGAACCCAATGAAGAAGTGAAGAGCCTGGAAAAATGTCCAAAACACAAGCGCGACCTTCTGGTTGGTTGTGAAACAAACTCGAAAAAAAAGTTTGGCTTGAGTGATTTTTCACCTGTAGGAAAACAGCAGAGTCCTTCTGATAGATGGTGACCAGCTGGATGTTGGCGATGGTGTCGATAACGCCCATGGCCAGTCCGGACACAGCCATGGCGATAGCCAGCACCAGGACATTTTTGCACAGAGGGATGATGGCAAATATTACAGAGATGATGAGAGCAGAGACAAACAGGGCCGACAAAGCGCTGAACAACCTAAAAGTGGAAGGAGAACTTGGTTATGCTACATTTAAATGGTGAATTTTCTCAATCTATCAATACGGGATGGAGGAAAAACCCTCCGGGACCTGGTGAAACACTCACGTTCTTTTGAAGACGCCGCCAACCGAGCTGCCAATCAGCAAGCAGAACTGTTGGGAAAAAAACACCCATGTGATCTGGCTCAGCGTTGAGTGTGTCTGACACTGCAAGTCTAGAATTGTAGGTCCGAGGAAGGCGATGCAGAGTCCGAAGCTGAAGAAGACGCTCCAGTAGGTCAGCGTGTGATGGGCGTTCCTTTTGAACAGAGTCAAGATGCGATCATCCCACAAACATTTCGCCTGCAGTAAAGAGTGATGAGCGGCTGGAAGAGGCTAGCAAGCAGGGCTCTGATCTCAGTAGGCGATGGCAGCCCTCTGAAGGTTAAAGGCTCCTTCTCTTGGTTCATTGAGGTTTCTGATCTCTTTTAAAGCTCTGAGCTCCCTCCTCTGTGGATGGTTTAACAGAAAAGTTTGTGCTAGAGTTAATGGGTGAAGTGGCGATTCTACCAACAATAATACCACCATTTCAATCGTGTCAATAATTAGCGGCAGAGTCAGAGCTCTGTCGAAACGCGACCTGTTCATTTGTGTGTCACGCAACACAAAACCTTTTATTGAGAAAGCATCATTCAGAAAAGACTGACATATTATGCACTTCATGCTCTGCAGTGGGACAAAAAGCAGGGATAGTTTGCAGCTGCAGTATAATTACATTTTATAAGGTTATGATTAGGTGCTGCGTGTATTTTGTAAAACGTGCCTTGGCCTGTTTAATGAATACTGGTGAGTGACTGACCCATCAGTGGCGTGAACAAAACGAAGGACCCATCCTTTAATGATTACTGGGAGGCAAAAATGGACAGGTTGTGCCCAAATATGGGCTTCCTGTAAGGTTGGGAAACTACTCTGGCATCAGTCATAGTGGTCCTGTTTGCATTATAAAAAGAGAGAAAGTTAAAGATTTATAAACGTTGCAACCGCACTGACTTGATGACACACTTTTTCTTTTTTAAATGCAGCAAATGTATCTTCAATGCTAAATATATTAGGCTGTCTGACAACAAAAACATATGTCTGCATTGTGGATTTGCTTT
>CAAE01014729.1:2147376-2175889 GCA_000180735.1 Tetraodon nigroviridis
AACTATCACAGCCAGTGTTAAAAATCAACAGCAAGTTCTACTTCCAGGTGTGTTCCCTGGCGACTAGAACACTGCTCTTGGACGCTCCAGATTAAGAAAGATTAAGAAATCTGAATGTTCCAAAAAGATTCCCCACATCTTGTTTCAACACTAGATGGTGCTAAAGTGTTAGATTTATTATACGTGAACGCGCAGGCGCGTTCACAGACAGTAAAACACGTGATGGAGAAAACGCTTCACAAGCATGGACTCTTCTGTTTTTTGATTTAGTCCAAACACAAGCAGAAGAAGAGTAAATGACAGGGATTAGCTGCTAATACCTCCGACACATGATGGATTTATTTAAGGCCGTGGATGTGCAAATGTTCTCAAGCCCGAGGGAGTGCACAAGATGCCAGGGAGGAGCTCCCGATATGTTTCTCTTTCTGTTGGGCAAAAAAAAACAACGATTGAGAGCATATTAACCTGTGTTTGATGGTTACCTGAAGCAGACATGACACAAAAAGAATGATACTTATCATCTTTTATCATTCTCCCACCCACTCCCTCCAGGCCCAGATGGAAAAGCCCCAACTTCTAATGGAGAGTTCAATAAAAATCCCAATAAAGGGAAACTGTAATGAGGCAGAAGACCTGACCAGGCAGCCTGACTTCAGCCTCCACGAGTTCATTATCCTGCTTACAAAGCCTCATCATTTCGTCTGAAATTAATTCCAAGTTCAGTGGAGCGAGGCTTATTTAAAGACTTCAATCAGGAATTCCCACCCTGGATTTCTAAAAGCGCAGCAGCCGATCACATCTGGAGCTTTCTGAAAATAATGGCTTCTGTCAGCCGATTCCCTCTGTGAACAACAGATGAGTGATGCCGAGTCTGTTGATGCTTGCTTAATTATTCTCCAGTGCTCAGAGCTGTCAGCGATGGTTATTATTGATCTTTTCATGAATTCTTAATATGAATCCACAGAATAAATAACACCAGTGATTTGATTTATGATTTAAAAAAAGAAAAGAAAAAAAATGAAACAATTTAGCCTAATTATTCAAGTTAAATGTTGTGTTGATCCTGATCCCAGGTAAAAAGATTATTATATAATATATATAATCCTCAGATAACAGTTAAAGCTGTTGCGTTATCTTCTGCCTTCACAAATCACACAACTCATTTATTTTTCCTGAAACCAGGGAGGGGAAAAAAACTGCTGACCAAATAAAACAAAGGCTTCTGCAGACTGAGTCCCTGCTGGATCTTATGAACGGGCCAAACCCAGTGAACCAAAAACATGCAAATTCAGTTGTAGTCTGAGCTTTCATCTAAAATTCCCAAACAGCAATTGATTCATTCCAAGTCCAAAATGAGAAATAAAGCTTTCCTCTGGTGGCTAAACTAAAAATGTTGTCTAAAAGCAAATGTTTTGACCCTGTACTTTACCCTTTAGGTCAACTTTGGTGGAGCCAGGGTCAAATATAATCACCTCCTCACCACTGGGTGGCGCTAAGTACACGCTGTCGACTAAAACTGCTAATTACAACTCTTTAAAATTAATAAAACTGGTCGAAACAAACAGGGAGCGCTGAGATGTAAAGTAGAAATATCAAAACATGGCGACTGGAGGAAGAAGAACTCTAAATACTACAATACAAGCAGAAAGAAGTGAGAGTCGTGAGAAAGTAAGACACCGACTGGATCAACACCGACTAATAAAAGAGAAAGATTGTGTCACGATGGGACTGAGTAGATCCCAAAACAACACCACATCAAAAAGCTGGCTTAGGGTTGATGGAATGCCGTTTTTAAATTTCTGACCATGGGAAAGGGAGCAGAATTCTGCTAACAGGAATTCTTGAAATCCAGTGGAGAGGCTGAACAACAGGCCCACAAACAAAGCCCTGCGCTGCCTGTTCCACATGGCTGTGATGATGATGAAGAGCATCCGTACAGCTAATCATCGGAGTGGGCAACCTCTCTGGAGTTAATGACGGATTCAAATCCGCACAAAGGTTTGTGTATTGACTGTGTAACCGCTGGAGTGTGCAGCTGTCTGCTCGTGTATGTGTGCACATTAAAAAAAAAAAAGGGCTGATTTATTCTTCTGGGTCATAAGTGGTCTCATGCGTTTCCTCTGCTTTCTTCCTCTCCCCCACCTCTGCCGACGGTTGTAGGGAGCAGAGCAGCGATGCATGGCCAAGTGAAACCTGGTGAATAGTAATGAACGGAGGGAAAGCGAGCGGGTGAGAGGGGTTTGAGGAAGGAGGAGGAGGAGGAGGAGGAGGAGGGGGAGGGGGAGGAGGGGGCTCACAGAGGGCTTCTCTTGCTGCACTGGTGCAGTATAAGCAGAGCCGAGCGCAGTGGAGACCAACACTCTTTTCTTTCGCTTTTCATCTTCGGCACTTTCTCCATCAAGGGCTCAGCACCCACCCCCGGCCGGGGTGGAGGGATGCTGCTCATTAAACTCACCATCCAGCTGCAGATCATCTCTGACGGCGTCCTCCTGATAGGGAGGAAAATTGCCTCGGCCGACGGTGGAGGAGGGTGTATTAGAAGAGGAAATGGATGTTTCGGGGGGGGCGGGTGGTGCTGGGCTACAGCACCTGCTGCCTTCATCCTGGATTCACCAAGGAAATCAACATTCTTCTGTTAACTGTTCTGGACTGTTCAGAGAACAAAGAGAGAGAAAGCAGAGGCCCGAGAATCCGGATATGAGACACCGTGATACTAGACACATTTCAAATCAAATGATGCCGGCGGTGAACAAAAGAAGCGTTCATTTATCCAAAACTGGTAAAAAGTGACTAGATTTTCTGAAACTGGCTGCAGAGATCAACAGTGCCAGCACTGAAAGGAAGGGAACACACACAATAGACAGCCCCCCATATCAGCCCCCTTTTATCCTTCTCCATCCAGGGCGCTCGGGAACGCCGCCAAGTCCCAATCTTAAGAACTCATTCAAAGAAATCCAAAGAAAGGCACTTGTAGAAAATCCTTTCTCTCGCTGCCTCTTGTTTTTCCCCTTACAGTTCCCACGTGAAGAGGGATTTCTGCTTGCTGTTTTCTCTGACATCACAACACAGGAGGGAAGAGGATGTGTGTGTTTGGGCGAGGGCGTGTGTGAGAGACAGGGATTTTCATTCATGTTACCTTGCTTTAGATTTCTGGACTGAACACTGTGCCTGACTGATCTCCCTGTTTCCCTCCCCTCCCCATCGTTTTCATTCTGGGTCGCCCCCCCCTCCTTCAACCACCCCCCCACCCAGCTCCTGCTCACATCGTAACTACCTCCCCCCACTCCCCATTGGTCTCTCACATACAGTACCGGGCTGAGGGCGATACCATACTTTCTGCCAGCCAGAGAGGCGAGGTAAGCAAGACGGAGGTAAGAGTGAGACTCTCAGCATCCAGCATCGAGTTAGCGCTTCTGTGGTCCGTCGGGGGCAAAAGTGCATCGTTCTGGTGATGAATGGCAGGCAGAGAAAGGGCTTCACTCATGCTTTCACATGTGTGTATCTTTCAGTGTTGTGTTTGGGCTGTTGGTTGTCATCAGAAGGGGGGGCATAAATCAGGCGCCACCCGTTTATCTTCGTTCCAGGCTGTCTGAGTGCTCATCTGTTATTTATTAGCTATTACATGCAAAAGCGCACATCTGCAGGAAGGCAGCACAGTGCATGCCGCCGACACACACACCACCCCCCTCACACACACACACACACACACACACACACACCCCTTCAGAGCCGTCCAGTGACAGTTCCAGCGGAGAGCACGTCCGACGTTCGGGGATGAGAGCGGACCTTCCCCGTGGCAGGGATTCACCTCCTTGCCTGGTCAGAGTCTGACTCCGGAGCTGCTAATTTATGCTGAGACGTGCGTGAGCAACCAGAACCCCGGAGTTCAGTAAAGCTCTCAGTCAGAGGTCATGTGAATATCCAGCACAAAGTACGACATTCAGCCCAGCAGTGCTGAAACGGGTCAGAGCTTTCTGGTGGAAGGCGGGACCTCGGGAGCTGAATAATAACGAAGCTGGAAGAAGGAACCGCATGCGGGTGACACAGGTGCACGGACACGACTGCTTGCGATTCCCAGGACTGGACAGTTGCAGCATAGTACAGGAAGCTTTGTGTTTGCCTCTTCCAAGAAGGAGAAAAAAAAAGGGAGAGCCCGTCTCAATGGGGCTTTTGTTGTTTGACTTGGAGACAGCAAAAGCAGGAGAAACACTGATGGACCAAATACCTGGCCCCTCGGCGGCTCAAATACCTCAGCGTCGCACTTGATACAACACCAACAAACGCCTCCTCTGTCTCCCGTAGTAGCCCGTTTCCTCTCCGTCCACAAGTTTTTTCTCTCTTTTTTTAGTGTTTTTGTAAAGGCTACTGTTTTCCGAGCAGACATCTGGGTGAGCAGGATTTGAGGGCTTGATAAGGGTCCAAAACATTGTGCTGCATCAAAAAAAATCGAGATAGAGTGAATTCAACACTAGTTGCATTTCAAGGCCTGCCGGATTTGGCACGCAGAATCCTGCAAAGTTCACATTTGCAGAAGTATTTTGGTCATTAATTAAACTGCTAAGCCTCCTGAGCCCGGCGGTTCCGTTCAAATGCCGAGGCAATGATCCTTTTGCATGCGGAAGTCACAGAGGCGTCGCTACAGAATATAGAAAGACTTTACGTAATCTGTTTTGAGTTCAGAAACAAAATCCTTTTGATAAACACTGCACCTTTTCCCCACAGACGCCGATGCAAAACTCCATTTTTAATCAAAGATTATTCTGCACATCCCTCCAGGAGTCCAGCAGCTTGCGGAGGAGAACCACACATCCGCTAGTGGTCTATTTATTTGTTTGTACTGTGAAAAAAAAACCCACACAACTAATTCTTCCAGTCTGAAGAATCACAAAATAGTTCCATTTTACTCCCCCAGGCCTCAGATGAACACTCCAGCTCCTCTGGTTAATTATTCATGTGGATGGGAGTTTTAAATCCGGCCTGCTGTTTGCACCCTGCTCCTGATTTATCCCTTTGTTGTTAAGCTTCGTGGCGCTAATTCTCCCACTGCATCTGGGAACGATCTCAAACGTGATTTCCATTTAAACCACGATTGTGTCTTATGGCTTTCTATTCCTATGTGAGTTATTTACAGCAGGTCATGTAGGGTTTAAAGCCATTGGACACGCGGTGGGCAAACAACATCAGGACCGGACCACCAGCCTTTCATTTCTACAGGAAAAATGTAGTTAATGGAAATGTATTCTCTCTCTGTAATGTTTAGCCAATCTTGTATGTTGCTCTGACATTCTGGCTTGAAAAAACCCAAGAGAAATATGTTAGAGTACGGATTAAATTCAAAAATTTCCTGCAAGATGCTCAGAAAACAGGAAAAAACAGACAAAAACAGTTTGTTAATGTCTTATTTCTGTGCCTTTTAATGGCATAGATAGATAGAGTGGTTCTTGACTATCATAATAAAGTAATTTAATATTCCGTAACTGATTTGTATGCTATGTGATCTTAATTGGATATGTAAATGTTTAGGGGAAAAAAACTAGCAGAAATGCTTCCATGTGGAGAGCAGCTCCCATTTTTGAACAGTTGGATTGGAAAAAGCCAGCAGGGAACAAAATAATTATTTATTGAGGTATATTTCAACTCAGTGGAAGTTCCTGCTGTTCAACCTCCAAAAGACATGGAATAAATACATAAATAAATGAGAATAAACAGAACAGCAGATTCAAAAGTGCTGCCAATATTCCAGTTTGGTGTAAAAAATGGCTTCTCTCACCACCCTACAGATAATACTGGGACGTTTTTACATTTACTTTTTACATTTACAGGAGAACTCACCACTTTTCCATGCCATGGATGCCAAAAACAGGGATGCAGAAGGATGCGCCAACCCTGCAGCAGTTCCAGAGCCGCAGCGCCTAAAGCCTGGGTCAAAGGTCAAAGGTATATGGAAGAAATCACACCCATTTAACTCTCCCATGCAATCAATCAACCGACAATGACCACGTAAATGGCTATAAAACACCGACAGAATTAGCTTTTGATTGAGGATAATATTTTAGAGTGTTTCGTACCTCCATATGTGGAGACACGGGTCACCGGAGGCGCTTCTTTTAAATGCGCTCAGCGGGCCAACGTGCTGTCAATCACGTCGTTAGCCGCAGCTGTTCGTCCTCCAGCGGGCAGCCGGCTTCCCCGAGCAGCAGTCGGCCGCATGGCTGCAGAGAGGTCGTTTTAAGAGCAGTTTATCTGGAAGCAGCGCGCTGTGTCCTTGTGCCCCGCAGCCGTTTTCATCCATCCGGATCCATCCCGCCGAGATGCCGCTGTTGGAGGACCCAGCCCGCCTGTCCAAGTCCCGGCTCAAGTCCGATCTGCTGGCTCACAACATGGCTCTGCCGCCCGCCAACAGCAGAAAGGAGGTCTACGTGGAGTTGCACTTGAAGCACATCGAGCAAAGGAACGCTGCAGAATTTTCCAGCGACGAGGAGGACCAAGCGCAGGACGAGCCAGTGAGTTCAGCAGGCCTTTGGAGCCTGCGAGATCTTTCCCTGCCTGCGTTTTTATTCACGCTCCTCGGTCGTGTTATCTAACGTGGATTAATATTAGCTGGTGGGGACTTTATGCCCAAGGTCAGTAGATGAGGAAGTGGGTCAGCGCGGAGCTGTCGGTGCTCCTCGCCTGCAGCAGAATTCCAGGTCTTCCAGCTGAACTGGAAACGTTAACAGGAGAAGTTTGTTTGCAGCTGTCGTTTCTGCCGTGTGCATATGTTGGCAACACCTGTCACACTCATTTAATTTAGAAGCACTCAGCCTGCAAGTGTTTCTGCGCTGGCCGGGGACGTGAAGGCTCCTCACACACTTCCCAAGTCCCTAAATGCAGCCTTGATGTGTTTGAACTTTGGCTGATTTTTAAAGTTGTTTTATCTGAAAAAAAGGAAAGTAAAAAGCAGCTAATTTTAGCATATACCAGTTGCAAACTGCATCAATTGGAGCTTTACACCCTCCTGACTGCAGCTTTCTCTCTCTCCAAACTCCTGGATTATTCTTTTGTGGGGGATAAGGTGGAGGACGCAGACGATCCAGAGATTCCTGACCCGAGCGCGTTGACGGACGATGACCTCAAGACCGCCCTCCTTCGGCATGGAGTTAAAGTCGGGCCAATAGTCGGTGAGATTCCTTTAGGTTTCATGTTTTATCACCGTTGACATTTTCTTGCCTTGCAGAAAGGTATATTTGATTTAGCCTCCACCAGGGCCGTGTACGAGAAGAAGCTCAGGAGGCTGCTTCAGCCCGGCGCAGGTGATGAGCAGGCGAACGGAGAGGAAGAGAATGCGGTATTATACTCCGACAGTGAAGATGAGGACGGTGAGGACAAATCTTGTTATTTGCTTTGCCCAGTTGGTCACACAGCAGCGTGGTTAACTGTTCTGTGACCTGTGCAGAGTCTGAAGGAGATGAGGAAGAAACAGTTGAACAGTCACAGCAAGAGATGAGCCAGGTGAGCCTTTCAACCACCCAATATCCTCCTATTGTTAGAGATGAGAGAAGGTGCACCTTTTCTTCACACATTTTTGCACACATTTAAACGTACTGGTCTCACCTAAAAATGATATTTAACAGTGGTAAAATTGTATAATAATGGTCACCACACTGTGAATGTCATCAGTATTGCATACATGTGACCTCAAACGACATGATAATATGGGTGATGTTAATTTTGTTCAAAATTTGATGTAAATAGAGCATATTTCTGAGCCACAAAAATGAATCAGTTCTTGTTCTGCTCGAGTCCTTAAATAAGTCCCCCTGGCGCCGCCTAGTGGACATTGCTGTAATAGCAACATTAGATGTGACGTACCGCAGGTGTCTTATAAAAAATTTATCCTTCTGTGTTGCTTTTTTCCCCCCAGGAAAGTGACTTTGTTTACCCACAGTGTTTCGTACTCTCATCAAAGCTGGTAAATGTGCAAATATCAACATTTTATTTGCACAAACTATTGCCTCTGAATTCTGCTCGGTCTGGATGGTCTCTCTTAGCGCGTTCCCACTTCCGAAACCAGGGATACTGGTCCCCAGAAGAATTCGAAGAATGCCTCGAAATCATCAGAGTGGAGTCAAATTCATTGCTCTCGGATTCCAGCAGTAATTAGTCGGCCATCCTCTGAAGACCACCGCTCAGGATTAGGATCTGGGGTAGACTGCTCTTTTTTTCTACCCTTGGATTTTTAAAATTCTCTGCATTCTTCACCTGGGCTCCACTGTGCACTATTTTCTACTCACCGATGGCATCTTAAGGGGGCATTGATATTTTTACTGGGGTGTGAGAAAGAGGGATGGGTGTTTGAGTGCCTGTTAATGCCACACTAGTTCTTCCAGGCACCAAATGGACCCTTGTCACCTACAACAAATGGCGCCTCATCATTTTCCACTCAGGCCTTCAGTATCACTCAAATGGTCGAAGAGGAAAGTCAATCCCACATGTTCCTAATCCCACAATTCACGCCGCTGCCGTCCATTGATCTCGGCGAGTAATGGTGGCCTTCTGACCCTGAAAAACAGATGGAGAGTCGGAGGTCAGTCTCGGACACAGAGCTGAACGGGAGCCACGTGCAGGAGCACCGGTCCCACGCCAGCAGGGTCAGTGGCGCTTGGGTGATTCCCTGAGGTCCACTGGTGGAGGAAACGTTCACTCTAGGAAACCAGTGAGCGGTAACAGGCTGCGTCTGTCCTCCGTAGTGCCACCTGCTGACTGTGGACCAGCCCGCCGTGAAGAACCAGACCCTGTTCCACACTCCTGAGGCGTTCCCTGTTGAACATGGAACAAAGGCAGACACCTTGACCTTGTTTTTCTGCGTTGTATTGTTTAGAATCACTGAAACGAGTAATTCCCCAGTGTTTTTTTTGTTTTTTGAACAAAATAAGACATTTTAAAACTGACGTTTGATCAGTTTGTTTGTGTTCTGGACTGTAGCTCCGTGTTCTGTCAGTAGGTTCTCAATGTGTGCAGTAAACATCCTGCCTGGTCGAGTTTGTAACTAAGTTCTTCCTTCTTTTTCAGCCCCCTGTGAAGCCTGTAAATGGCGTTTCAAAGGACATTTTTCCATCTCAAGCCTCCCCTACAGGGATATAGTGAGTACCATACTGACACCACTGTAGCGTCCATTACTAGTGCAGCTAATTTAGCAAGAAATAAAATAATTAAGCATTTTTAGTTCTATTATTTTGGTGAAAGTGATGCCTTCAGGGGTTCTATTTTGTGGTTTTGCTTGTCATTTTGCATTTTTATAGTGGAATTTTGGTTTGGATCACATACAGTGTATACACTCGTCTTTCAGTGCTACTCGTCGGAGACCCATTAAAGGTGCTGCAGGGAGACCAGTCCAGTACGTGTCCCCAAACACCCCCACCAGCCCCGCAAGCCTACAGAGACGAGAGGTGGAGCGCCAGCTTGTGCCCATCCATATACAGATCAAAGTTTTCCTTGTTGTGGTCGTTCTCCTCTACCTCATTTATGTTGCTGTTGAGGAAAGCTCACTAGAGTCAGTGATGTCCTTGCTAGAGAGTCCAAACCAGGCGTCAGACATGGAGTTTTACGCACAGGAGACCATGGCCGT
The DNA here is from genome assembly GCA_000180735.1 of Tetraodon nigroviridis. NCBI lineage: Eukaryota > Metazoa > Chordata > Actinopteri > Tetraodontiformes > Tetraodontidae > Tetraodon > Tetraodon nigroviridis. Next base: position 2,156,984 of record CAAE01014729.1, read on the forward strand.
CTCCGAGCAGGAGTAACTGAAAGGGCTTTACTCGTTTGTTTTGTCTTACAGCTGTGAGGGAAAAGACTTACGCAAAACACATATTTACTTTTTACATTTGTTAGTGACAGTGTGGGTTAATGGGGGTAAAAGTGTTGAATTTATGCATTATGAAAATGAATGTGTTTATGTGAACAGATCATCAAAATATTGATTTGCTTAAGAAAGACGCATGTTTTTTTTTCCCCTCTGATTTAAATATTTATATGCTCCTTACACAAAATCTAAAATGCTATGGGTAATTTTAATTACTTAAATATGCTATTTGGTTATGCTATTTCAATAAAGGTTATTCTAATATTTATTTCTATTTGACTTTTTTCACTTGCGGTGACCTTATGATGCAGTCAAACAGCAACCCAATGTTCACTGTAATAATTGTATTCATCAGCCTTTTTTGTCTAGATGACAAGTCATCATCTTATTGTTTATTTACATATGAGACCATGAAAGTGAAGGTTGGTTTAGACCTCCTAAAACTTACTGTCTACCCTTTATTTTAGCTGTAAACTGTTTTCAGAAAACTAGGTCCACCTTGCAGTGACGCGGTCCGGCCAGCAGGTGTCGCTCACCCCAACAGCCCTCATCTAAACCGCTCGTGCGCCGTCAGTGCGCGAGTTCCGCTGTTGACAACAATGACGGAACCTCGGGCGAAGTTCAGAATATTCAGGTTTTTAAAATTAATCGTGCTCAGCCTCGTTTTTGTGACTGTCTTGTTATTGGCTGCTGCATCGCTCCGGACTCTGTCTCTCGACGTGAATGTCGGACTTCAGCTCGCAGATTGGGAAAAGACGAATAACGTCTCCCTGGTCATTGATCAGAACCGGAGAGAGGAGCTTCTTGCTAACTTTAAGGGTACTCTTCTCTCCGTAGCCATGAGAGTGTAAACAACCGTGTTTACTGTGTGTGTTTGTGTCCAGAGGCCATTCGGATCCCTACGGTGTCATTCTCGAACACGGACATCAACACCACCGCCCTGAAACAGTTCGACAGGCTCCTCAGAAAAGGTAACATTTACGGTTTTAACGTTACCGAGCGAGCAACAACAAAGCTACTGTGGCGGCTGCTAACTGCCTTAGACCGGACCGAAAAGTCCAGGCTAGCTGGCTATGATGCCCCTCAACATATTAGCCAACAGGCAGTGCAATTTGATGACTAAAGTTAGTGCAAACATAGTTTTACCCATTCTCTCAGTCGTTGTTTGGATATATTTGGATAAACATACCGGGAAATGGCCCAAGTCAAGGAGTAATAAGATCAGCAGGTCTCAGCAGGCAGCCTTTAAACATTAGTATTTTTGTCATGTTTAACAGTCAAGCTACCACTATCTTCTTAAATGATTAATGATTTAGGTTTTCTTTACAGCCAACTAACCAAAATGTACGTGCAAAATGGTTTAATGTACCTGCACTTGTTCTCTTTTTTCCTTGTCAGCCTTTCCAACAGTCTTCTCTTCAAGCTCGGTGCATCACCAACTGGTGGCCGACTACAGCCACCTGTTCTGGCTGCCAGGGTCCCAGCCGGACCTGGTGCCGTACCTGCTGCTGGCCCACATCGACGTTGTCCCGGCCTCGCAGTCAGACGGCTGGGACGCTCCCCCGTTTTCTGCCGAGGAGATCGGTGGTTTCATCTATGGCAGAGGGACCATCGATGACAAGAGCCCTGTGATGGTGTGACAACAAAAAAGGTTTTAAAAAATACATTTGTAAGAGTTTTGTAAAGTTAATTCATGTATTTGTAGGGGATACTTCAGGCTTTGGAGTATTTGCTAATAAAAGGCTACGCTCCCCGAAGAGGATTTTACATCGGCCTTGGTCACGACGAAGAAGTATTTTATTCTATCTTTTCCAAGATGTGTGAAAAAGTCCAATAAAAGAGTGCCTGAATCTATTCTCATGTTTCATTTTAAAGGTCGGCGGTCTTCAGGGAGCACGGAGCATAATGCAGCTGCTGAAGCAGCGCAGCGTGCAGCTGTCATTTGTCTTGGATGAAGGTCTGGCTGTTCTTGACGGAGTCGTCCCTGGTCTTGAAGGACCTGCTGCCCTGTGAGGACCTGCCACAGAAAACACAATACTTTGCAGTTACAAAGAGTGAAAATGAGCAACAGTAACACTTGCGCTGACATTTACGAACGCGTACACGTTTTCTAGGATCGGTGTAAGTGAAAAGGGTCAGGCCACGGTGAAGCTCAGCGTGTCCACGGCCCCTGGTCACTCCTCGATGCCCCCCAGAGAAACCAGCATTGGAATCTTGGCTGCGGCCATAAAAAGGTGAAATTTATACTATGTCCCTCATGTTTGGTTGCTGCTACCGCTCAACCAATAAGCCTGTAACTGTGAATTTCTCAGACTTGAGGAAAACCCCATGCCAAGGTTGTTTGGTCAGGGGCCTGAAGGTGAAACGTTTCAGCATCTGGCCCACAAGGTAGGAGGATCTCCTCTGCCGTCTTCTGAAGCATGTTTCTCAGTCTTTCTGTTTCCTCTTAATCTGAATTTAGTTCAGCCTCCCAAAAAAGTTCCTAATGTCCAATTTGTGGCTCTTTTCTTCGCTGCTCGGCAGGTAATTTTTTGTGAAAATGTGCTCCGTCCGGCGCTTCGTTTCGATCAAGTTTGCAGTGAATCGTGGCCTTTTCGTTGTTGCAGGATACTTGAAAGAAAAGCCGACACGAACGCTTTGGTGCGGACGACCACAGCGGTCACCATGTTCAACGCTGGAGTGAAGGTACGTGGACAGAGGTTCAACGCTCTTCTTCTTTAACCCCAACAAACTTTTTCTCTCCCACCATTAAGGTGAACGTCATCCCCTCAGCGGCTGAAGCCTACGTGAATCTGAGGATTCACTCAGCACAGAGTTTACAGGAGGTAAGCAGCGTTTGGGATTAAATCCCCTCACCAAGGTTCCCCCCTTGATGGAGATCTCTCCCGTCTCCCCTCGAGGTCCTGCACCTCGTCCAGTCCACGGTGGGAGACCGCGAGTCAGCATCGAACTGGTTTCCGGGTTTGACCCGCTGCCTGTCAGCTCCTCCTCCGACGCATCCTTTGGCTTCCAGATCATTAAGAAGACCATTCTGGACTTGTTTCCCACGGTTACGGTTGCTCCAGGTACGACCAGCACAGACCAGCGAAATACTCCACGCGTGTTGGCTAACGCAGGCGTGTCTTCGTCTGCTGATCCCACCCGCAGCATCTGTGTTGGCAACACAGACAGCCGACACTTTAAAGACCTGACCGGTGGTATTTACCGCTTCGCCCCGCTCTGGTTTAGGCCCGGTGATGCACAGAGGTGAGACGTACAACGTCTGATTGACTGATTTTTGGTTTTTAGTACCATCTTTTGCTGTGTGGTTGATGTAGAATCAGAATGTTTAATAATGTTCTCAGATTTCACGGCGTCAATGAGAGGATTTTCCAAGAAGAACTACGAGGAGCTCATCCAGTTTTACTTCAGCCTGATTCAAAACTGTGACACTCGGCAGCTCCCGGAACCTCACAGCGCAGTCCACGAACTTTAGGTAGGCAGAGGCGGAACCCAGGGAGCTCAGTGGCACAATTCAGAATGAGGTATTGATGGTCGCCGCTGGTCGCACCTCGAACCAGGCAGATCTTTGTGAAAAGGCTGCTGAGGTTTGTGTCTGAATGAATCTGCAGCGTGAGACAGCTTCGGAATCCCAAGATCTCCAAAAACTTTCCCCAGAATGTGATTTTTGACCGTCTGTGCTTCCTGAGTTTGCGGAATCATCTCAGTTACTGCACATTTGAGATTTTACTTGATCTTGAACTGTTGTGAAATAAAATATTCAATCACAGATTTGCTGCTGTGAGGTTTTTTTTTGGAAAACCGACAGAAACGGGTTTATTTCCTTCTCGGTGTTCATGTCTGCCGACTGCTCAGGGAAAGGCGCAGCAAAGGCAGCTCTCTTTGAAGACCAGACCTGCTGGGCACTTTACCACCCAGGTGACTCCGTGGGCGCAGTTGTAAAAGGAGCCGGGCTCGTCCGGTTTGGCGTGAACGCCCTCGTTCCTGGTGGCGCAGAAGTTGTCCTGAGGGCTCGGACCGGGACCGGGACCGGGTGTGGCGGCGGTTGCAGGCGGGTGCACGGTGGGCTGGGTGGGGAGAGGAGGGAGGTCTGGAATAACAAGAGCAGCGTGTCAGCAGGATAATCAAGGTGTTTGCAGGGTGTTTCTCAGGGGCTCTGACCTGCAGCCAAGAGCAAGCGGAGATGATTGATGAGGACAAAGTTTCCTTGTCTGCAGAATTCTCCCTTGAAGTCATCCAGATCCAGAGCCCAGACGAAAGCCCCCCCAAAACTGTTCTCCTTCAGGTATCTGACCTGGATTCAACGACATCGTCGCCGCTTTAATGTGGCGTTTTCATCCCTTGACCTACGATGTGCTTCGAGAGTCAGGTGACCACCTTGGTGTCAAAGCTGGCTTTGTTGTCGTAGCCCACCCACTCATTCTGTTTGACAGCATATGGGACTTTCTGGTCCTCAATCATGTGGACCGTGGCCCCCGGGAGAAAAGCGCAAACCTGAACAGAGGAGAAAAATGGGAAGTACACGAAAGCACGACGTCAGCGTTAAATCATCAGCAGTTTCACCTCGTAGTAGGACCAGAAGCCAGCTTCCTTGGTGAAGGCACCCGACTGGGCCGGACCACCGCTCGGCGCGCCAACGCCGCTGGACTGAGTTGATAGTTGAAACGTTCTCCCGTACGCAGCAAAGCCCATGTTCAGCTTCTCCGCGGGGGTTCCCTTGTCCCTCCAGTACCTCATGGCGAAATCCTAAGAAGAAGAAGCACGTCTCAGACAAGTTCTGCTGGAAACACGGGGACGATCTTCACATCGCTCACAGTGTTCAGGTAGACGCTGTCCCCGGTGTCCTGAGCTCCTTTATACAGGGGACTGTTGTGTCCCGTCACTCCATCCCAGTTGCCATGAAAGTCATAAGTCATTACGTTGATGAAGTCCAGGTACCTAATTAAATTATTATTATCAGAGTTTGCTGCAATACCAGGAGACGTGACGATAATGTAGGAAAGTCGTACTTTGATATTTCTGCTATTTCAAAACCTGCGTCAATGGTTTTTTTGCTCGCAGGCACCGCAGCAGAAAGCAGCAATCTGGGCCTCCCGCTCACATTCCCCTCAGCCCCATAGGCCTCAATCAGCTCCTGCATGGGGAAAGACCAGTTCAGCCAGTGGTTGGGGTGTTCTTCAGGGGGGGGGGCTGGACTCTGACCTTGCACAAGGCCGTGAATCTCTGCTTGTCCTCCGCAGGGCTGCCCCTGGCAGCGGGATACTCCCAGTCCAGGTCCAGGCCATCGAACCCGTGTTTTCTCAGCAGCTGGATGGAGGACTGGATGAATGTATTTCTGTTGGTTTGCGTCGACACCATGGTTGTGAACCTGGAAAGCAGGAGATGAGAGGTTTCTCAAGAAACGTTCGCGAGCTTACGGCTGAGAGGGTGTTGGGAAATGGCTAACTTGGCTGTTCCAAACGTCCATCCTCCGACTGCCAGCAGCGTTTTTAGGCCAGGATTTCTGCAGGAATGTAAACAAGCTGTGTTCTGTTCCGGTCAGCTACGATCACAGCTGAGCAGCGGCGTCGGCACACCTCTGTTTGAGTCCGTTCAACGACTTGTAGAGGTCCACGTCGTTCCACTCGACGGTCACCAGCTGGTTTGCGTCGTTAATACCAGAGAAGGCGTAGATCAAGTGGGTGCACAGATCCGGATCAACATTTTCCGGCATAAATTTCCCACTGCCGGGTCGATACTGGGACCAGTTAGTGAAATAGCACACCAGTCTGGTGGAGGAAACTTGAGAAGAAGATTATTTTTTTTTAAATGAAGACACACGATGGAAATTAGAAATGATAATCATGAGTAATGAACTCACCCACGCTGTCGAGGGAGAGACAGAGACCTTCAATGGTACAGCTGCAGTTAGTAAAAGGAAAACGGAGGGGAAGCGTTTGTTCTGGCTCACCTGTGAACAGGAGCAGGGTTTTCATGGCGGCAGACGCTGGAGGAGCTTTCCTCGTGATTGGAAACGGAGCAGCAAACGCAGAGATTCTCTCCAATCCCTGATAAACATTACCCAATGATGATGTCAGATAACTGCAGGTAAAATGCATGTAAATATTTGGTTAGCCTTGTCTGGCTGCTGCTGGTTGAGCAGCACTGACGCAGAATAAACAGCAGAAGCAGGTTCAAACGCACGTGGAGAAGAACGAGGGTGGACTCCTCCATTGTAATGTGCCGATTTAGATTTTCTGTTTAAAATGATTAAAAAAGGTAGACGTAGGCGACTGTACCTACCTTCAGGCAGACTGAATGTGTGAGGTCAGAGTCCTGCAAACTTTAGATCAGGCGGCCATTGAAATATGTAGCAGAGAAGGTGGAAAAAAAGGAGTATTTTATTTTATTCTATCGCTCATTTCCTTGACCTTTGGTCATAAGAGCACTTAAATTCAAAATGCATCAAAACTGCACCATGTTGATGTGAAATGAATTAATAAAAGTGACGAACAGATAACTTCCAGACGGTTCCATCTAATGGATTTGTAACAGTTTGATTTCTTTCATGTTATAGCAATAAACTGTTAATTCAGTCTGTGTCAAGACCAGAGTTTCTATATATTTAAACAGGATTAGGAATTAATCATTTACATTTTCTCGTATTAATCCTTTATTTTGAGCCATATCGCCTCTCGCAGTATTATTTCAAAGAGCTGTCATGCTGAAATAGTACCAACCTCCCACCTGGATTAGCTAAAAGAGAAAAACAACAGTTAACGAACTCCCTGCTTTTATCAACATGATAAACCGATCTATTGTGTCTTCTCTGATGTGCAGACTCATCTCTGACCACACTGATCCCGGCGCGAAGTCCTTTTAACGCTTGAGTTCATGCGAAAGAGTAGATGGGTTTGATTGGAGAATGGAACTCCAGACTTGCGCTGAAGTCCAGCTCCCGGACGTCTCTCCTGGTTCCCGTGTACTGGCCGATGAAGGAGCCGTCCTCGTTGAACGAGATCTCCGCGCCGTCGCCGTAATCCACCAGGCTGTCGTCGCTGTCTGATTGCCTCACCATGGCCTCCATAGACGGCTGAGCTCTCTGCAGCCCTCGGTCCTCCTCTCTACGGAACAATAAAAAAAAATTAGCCTCCATATTAGGGAAACAATATCTGAGCACGTTGAGACATGAGGTGTACATACCGACGAGAGTACGGCAAAGTGGAGATGCGAGCTATCCTAAAATAAAGGAAGTAGGTTTTATAATTGTTACAGTAATTATAGCTTCACGGTTTTTTTGATTACATCAGTCATCTTTGTAAAATTACATTGTTATTATGCGTCAACAGTAAGTTGTGTCGTACCTTTCGAGAGACCTTGAGTAGTTTGGTTGTAAAAGGGGAGCGTTGAGGGAATCGGGTTTCAAGGGAGAGGTGAATAAAAACAGTTAAATCAGAGTAACAATAAATGAGGGCATACACACCTGTGCATCGAGTCACCCCACCTTCTTAGTTTGTATTGGTCAAATTTGAGGTATTTTAGGGTTTTGGTGCCAAAGATTTAGAAAAAGTGACAAAATCCTGCTTGTTATTGTGAAATAGATTTCATAATGATATCTGAAAAATTGAAAAACAACATGGAAAGTAAAACAGTCTGTTTCTATAGAAACAACTGTTTGCTCAGAATATACCAAGGAGGCCAGTGATGCACAGCTGCAGCTGTAACCTGCCTGAAACTGCTAAAGTGTTATGGAAATGTAAAAAAAAAAGCCAATTATCGATTACTTATTGATAGTGATTTTTTTTATTGATGCTTTACCTGTAGTCAAATGATCCCTCCTGATCGATGTCATCCACAGGCTCCAGCGTAACATCTTTTTTCGCCCGTACTGGAACGAGAACACTGTTGTCAGAGGACGAGACGCTCAGAAATGAGACCAATCGGCGCCGTACCCGGATATTTCCCCCCGCGGCTCCTCTTGATGAAGCAGACTGCGAGGAGGATGAGAACGATCAAAGCCACGGCGCACATAATCCCGATGAACCATCCCTGAGTGGAGATGTCCACCTGATCCTGAGCATAAACTGGAACACACACACACACACACACACACACACACACACACACAAACGCATCATCAAAATATGCACCAAGCATGTGAATCCCTGATCAACATCAGAGGAATAAGTTACTTTCAGTAGTGTAGTGCGGCGACTCCTCTGTGTACCATTCCCCTATTCCCGTCTCGGTTCGGGCCGCCACAGAGAATCTGTATCGAGTGTAGCGGTCAAACCGTCGAATGGAGAAACTGGTCACGTTTGGAGGGAAGTCCTCCACGCGCAGCTCTTCACCTCTGGTGGCGTTCACTGCGGAGACAGCGGAGACCTCAGAGCTTTCAGAGAGAGCTGACACGAGTGTTTATCAGCCCTGAATACGGAATGGTCCCTCCGAGGTAGACCGTACCGGTCTGGTACTTCAGGGAATATCCAGTAATGACTCCGTTGGGTTCTGCTGGTACGTCCCAGTCGACATAAATACTGTCAAGATGTCGCTGTTGGATCCTGAAGGATCTGGGAACAGACGGTACTTGAAGCAAAGACGGATGAGAACAAACAGCACACGTGAGGTTTGGAAACGTCAGCTCGTGGCTCCAGATGCATCGGGACTCTGAGAGGGGATTCTTACCTCCTTCAGGTGTGGAAAAGTGGATGTTATTACTAGACGGCCCTTCAAATCGATTGTTCACCACCACTATGTACATCTTGTAGTTGCTGTACGGATGGAGGCCGGTAACAACTCCAGAGGGTTCTCCATTTCTGTTGGCGAAAGCTTGAGACTTCAACGCCCGGTTGACTCTCAACCACCTCAGCTGGCTGCTGTCCCTCCAGTAGTAAACCTGAGAGCGGCACAAATCACAAATAAAGGTGCTGCCGTCTCTGGAAGCTAAACACTCGACCAAATCTGAGCATTCCGACAGGTTTCTGCTCTGGATCAGACCGCCTATAAATGATCATACACACCTTGTATTCTTTCAGTTCGCCCATGATGGAGTCGTGTGACACCGGGTCCCAGTGCACGGTGACCTGATTGCTCTCAATGTCAGACACTCTCAGGTTCAAGGGAGCAGTTAAAGGGCCTGGAGAAAACGCATCACTTACTGCAAACAGCTGAGAAGAGTGGAGCGGCGACCGCCTCGGCATTTACTTACGGTCTTCTCCAGAAAAACCAGTAACGATAGGAGATTCTGGACCCATGCCGAAGTCATTCACGGCCTGAACTTTGAGGTCATATGGAGTGAAGGTATCAGCGCCGTAGATGTAGTACTTTGACCATCTGGTGGTTGCGTTCTTCCACTCCTCTCTGGAGTCTTTCCTTTTCCACCACACCAGATACTTCAGGTGGGGTCCGTTCCAGTCTTTGTAGGCTAGAGGCTGAGCATACGGATGAAACACCCAGCATCAAATGCACGACAAATTCTACTTTATATCAAAACCTTTAGATGGGTATCAGAGGGCATCTACGTTACCTCCCAGCTGATTTCCATGTTATTTCTCCAGGTGCCAACACCTTTCAAATTTTTGGGGATCACATCTGGAGCTGATACAACAACAATTATTGGATTAAAAACTTGCTTTAAATCGCTATAAATTATAATGTATATAAATATAATGTAATGAAAGCATTGGCGGCATCTAGCGGCGAAAATACAAATTGCAGGAATAACATTTCTACTGTTGAGGAAGAAATTTCTGGGTATGATTTTTCAGTTTCTAACCTCAGAAAATGTAAAATCTCCAAATTAAATTAAATATACCATTAACTATACTTTAAAAGATATATTAATTTATTATTAGCATAAACTTTAGAGCCAAATTAGTCCCTGTATTACAGTGTTTTCTGTAATCTTAAGGTTCTAAATGCTGTTGTGTCCTATTGACTGTCTTCGGCAGCATATATCTGCTGGGAGCAGCAAACGCACGTGCACCGCTGCTCTGAAAGCGCGATGATGGACGACTTGGGCGGCTCATTCCAATTTCATTGATGGCGATGACCCGGAACTCATAATAGGTGAAAGGTAACAGATGCAGAATGACGGAGTTGAGGTTCCCTGGATACAGTGACAGGTTTTTCCACTTCCCGGGCAGCCAGTCGTCGTCGTCATACTGCACCAAGTTATCTGCAACGGCGCACGTGTAAGTGATAGAAAATGTCGGGAAAATGCTCGAGACTGATTTCCCTGGACAGCGCTCACCTGTGATGGGGTTGTGGTGGCTGTTACCGGGGACCCAACTGAGCCTGACGCTGCGTTCATGTGGGTCTGACAGCTCCAGGTCTGTGGGGGGATCTGGGCGGTCTTTACACACACACACACACACAACCACGTAACATGTCATGTGGGTGCTGAAATGTGAATTATTTCAAAATTATTTCAATTGGGATCTTACCCATCACCATCAGGCGAGCTGAGGCGGACTTCTGTTCCAGCTCACTCTTGACGAGGCAGGTGTAATTGCCGCCGTCGGCTGTGTTTATGTTACTGATGACAAGGTTTGATTCATCCATGGAGATCCTGGGAATTGCATACGAGACGATCGGTTTTCCTTTGATTTAATTAGAGGCAGCATCAGCATCATTGTTGAAATCCACCTCCAGCCGAGAGTGACGGGCTTGGTGCCTTTCATCCACGTCGTGGTGACGGGAGTGGTGGCGTCTGTTTTGACGGCGCACTCGAAGCGCACGTCGGCTCCACGGATGACTTTCATGTCCGTCGGTCTCGTGACGATTAAAGTGGGTTCTGAGAGGAGCAGATATCCAAAACATTCAACAGCACAACTGAAAAATCCACGTGAACCTGAGATACGTGGCCCTCACCTTTGACCTCTATGCGGACCTGGTTCTCGTCCCTCCCTGCGACGTTGCTGACGACACACAGGTAGGCACCCTGGTCCACAACCTGAATGTTCTTTATCTCCAAAGTACCGTTACTGTGGGTCCTAAACCGGTTTCCTTCGAGACTCCCCTGCCCATACTTAGACCTGCAGAAAAAAACCACTCAAGCAGCTTTTTCCAAGCGGTGAAATATTTACCCACGTGTTCTCACCATCTCAGCTCAGGCACAGGAGAACCGAAATAACGGCAGTCTAAGAAGGCCCGGCTTCCCTCTATAACCTTGAGGTATTCGTTCCTGGACCCTAAAATACGTGGAGTGGCATCTAGAAAAAAAGAAAACAAAACATTGGTTGTTGTCTGTGCAGTATTTCAGTTCTCTGCTTGTTTTACTGGTTTCTCTCCTTTTTTAAAATACGATATCAATTGCAAATTGTGCAACTACAAAAGTGACTAAAAGTGTTACTCACGCAGCACGTTGACAAAGGCATTGGCCAGTAAATATCCGTACGGGTTGGAAGCATTGCACTGGTACACAGCGTTATTTAGAGTGGTCACGGTGCGTAAAACCACCGTTTCTCCCGACACCTCTACGTTTGGTTGCAGAGTCGATGCTGAGGACAAAATCAAAAGGAAAACGAATGAGAAAACCTCTCATCGCCTCCATTTCTTTCTCATGTGGTCTGCAAACACGCACGGTCTATCGGCTCGCCGTTGATGAACCAGGTGACGGTGGGGCGGGGAGCGCCGTCAGAGCGGCACACCAAGCGTCCGTCTTCCTCAGGGGCCAAAACCAAATCAGCAGGCTTCTCCAACCAGAACGGAGCCGCTGTCAAACGCAGGTATGTCAGTGGCTTCCACGTCGCAGGAGAAGCCACGTGCTTCCTGCAGAGTCTCACCTTTGACCTGAACTGTGATTGTGTGCTGGATGTAATCTAACTTGTTGGTAGCGGTGCAGACGTATTCACCAGCATCCTCAAAAGAGGCTCTTGGGATCTGAATCATCTTGTTGAAGTTCTTTGCTTTCACTGGCGACCTCACCACCAGGTCCTCGCCATCCTTCCTCCATGTGATGTGGGGAGTCGGCCTGGATCGCACAAACAGAACAGAGTGAAAGGATTTTTTTTTTTTTTTTCTTGAAAAAGACCTTCTCACTCACACTCCAGCAGCGATGCACTCCAGCAGGAGTTCCTCCCCCAGTAGCACCAGCGTGGAGCTGGAGGAGCCTTTGGGGGACAGCCAAGTGGGGGCGGACTCGACCACCGAACGCGCTGCAGAGATAAACGATACAGACATTTCAGGCTGTGAGAAACAGGTTCGGTTCTCACAGCAGAAACTGAAACTGTACACCAAACTGCTTCAGAACATCACACACAACCACACCCACTGGTGAGAACTTTAACGACCACGGGCCTCTTCTGCTGGATGACGTTCCTGTAGGGGAGGCGAGCGTTGCAGCAGTAATCGGCCACAGAGTCGTTGAAGTGGACGTTGGAGAAGTACAGGTCTCCGTTCACGCCCATGGACACCCGGCGGTCCTGCCGCACCGGCTGCATGGTGGGGACCGCCGTCTGGATGGGCCAGTTGAAAGGTCTGGCAAAGGAGCCTGCAGCAACACAGGAGTGTGTTTGTGTCTGCTGTTGGCGGCCTCTGGCTCTGTCTCTGTTTAAAACACACTCACAGCTGGACATCCAGTAGGTTTCTGGCTTAGGTGGGCCCGGCGGGGGGTCGCAGGACAGCACCAGCGGCAGACCGGCACTGATCACCACAGGCTCGATAATCTCTCTTGGCCACACGGGAGCTCCTACACAAGCACAGAGGTTTGAGGCTGTGTAATAAAACCGGAATGCAAATTTAATTTGACCCCGACTGAATTAAAGCGAACGCCATGGAATCACCATGGCGACACAGAGGCGACTGTGCAGGAGAGAACAAACACCTGCTTCTCCCCCCAGCCTCCACGTCTGATCTTACTGTAAAGTCGCAGTCGGATCTTGTTGGAGTACGCGGAGCCATACATGTTGGAGGCCACACACTGGTACTCCGCCTCGTACTGCTCCGGGTTGTTCCGGGCGTAGATGTCCAGCGTCCCCGAGTGCCTGCGCATCGACGCCTGAGGGTCACGGGCCACGTTGTAATACCTTCCATTACGGCGCCATGAAAAACTTTATGAATGAACAGAGAGCGGGTGGAGAGGTGAGGAGAAGTAGTGATGAAAAATAGGTTGTTTGAAAAAGTCAGCACTCCCTTCGAGTCTCACATGGGATGAGGGTTTCCTTTGGCCTCACATTCGATCACCATTGCGTCTTTGGCATCAACAATGTGCTCCTTCATCGACTGTTTTATTATGGTTGGGGGCTGTCTGACTGCAGTGAAACAGACACGGTTTTGAGTGGAAACTGGGGATGAAAACAAAATGCACCTCGGGTGACTGGCTCACCTTCCAGAGGGACATCTAAAGCCCAGACCTTCTGCCACAGCAGCAGCAGCGGCAGCAGCAGCGCCGGTTCCACCAGTGTCCTCATCCTTCACGGACATGGAATCAGGCAGGGCAACAGGGGCTGATGCAAGTGTGTAAAAGCTGTTTTAGAAACCACAACACACTTTCACACAACCTTTAAAATGGTAAAGTTAAATAGGGAAAATTAGTTTGATAAAAGTCTTCTGGCCTAGAGTTATCATTCAGAATCACTGTCCAGCTTTAACAGTTTTATATCAGCATGTAATTAATGTTTCTTTGATCGCGGTATTGATAATGATTCATGTTAGTGTGATTAAAAGCTAAAAGTTCAGGACCAACCTCTTGCATGTAAAGTCAGTCAGCGCGCTTTCTTCGTCATTTCAGCATTTTTTTTCCCCTCAAAGTCTCGTTAATTCCTCTGCAGAATTATTCCCAGTGCAGATCTACAATTAATATCCGAATCGCTCAAATATCAGGTCAGCAACCCTGAAGCATTTGATACACTCCAGAAACAGAGTTTCTCTCTGTCAGGCTGCTGACACTCTGCCCACCCTCCTCATGAATAATGCACGAGCGCCATACACCACCTACTCATCACCCGCCTCACCGCCGTGATGCTGAACAAGTCAGAAATGCTCCATCAAATCTAAAAAAAAAACCAACAAAAACCTAGATATAATAAAAAAATCAAGCAAGTTGGTACACACCTACAGATTTCACACTGCAGCAGTACTTGTGGTAGAGTTACTCCTTTTATTCTCATGGCAGAATAGTATTGTCGCCCCAGTCTGGGGTGAATAAAGCCTGTTTCATTGAGGAAAGTGAACGCCACAATAGGGCGCCGTGCACGCCGTTTGGTTTGACGACATCAGAACGTGGGCTGGATTGTTGAGTGAGAAAACAGTATGAACGCAACCTTTGTTTCTCACTTGGGAATTTCACATGTCGCAGGTCACATGACCAAGGAGAGGAAGACTAAAGGTTCTCCGCCACCTTTTATTTGTTCATGACTGGAGCCTCGCACGCCATAAAAAGGAGCAGCGGTGCGTTCAGGTTCCGGGGTCAGGGGACAGTGATCAGTGCCTTGCACCAATATGCACAGTGAAGAGGCCGAGAGGAGGACATAGGCTGATGACAAGAGGGTTTCTATTCTCATGGCTCCCTTTTGGCACGTGTGCGTCTAAGGGCAGATGACATGTGGGAGCACTGGGAGGGAGTGTTTCATTGAACAAACTGCCTGTTCACATCCACAGCACCTATCCCGTGATGTCACTGGGTGAGGAAAAGCTGCACTCCACATGAAATCATCCCCTCTGTACTGACTCATACATTTAAAACACCATGACTCTGAGTTTACGCCACGTTCACAAGAAGTTCTGTCAACTTCGGGTTCTTGAGGGAAACTTTTCTCAACAGCAACGATGGTTGGGGGCTTATTCTTCTCCTCATCCTCTGCGATTCACGGTAGAACTCACCTTCTGATTACAGGTGAGACAGCAGAGGCTAATCTGGTCCTGTCAGACCTCCGTCCTCAGCAAAGGTTGCAGACCTCCACTACCTGAAAGGCCACAATATTCACACTTAATATCATCTGCTCCATGAAAGGAGACTGAAGAACTTAGCTGGTAATTAAATGAAATCTAACTCTTTTATTGCAGATATATATTTTACACGATGTGTATCAGGTTGTGGGTGTGCGTTACTGACCTTGTGTCTTCACTCTGGCTGGCACGAAGGCACACTCACGCTCACACAAGGCCTCTGTGTCTGAGACAAAGTCAGTCTATTGTGGCCAACTTCCAGACATATGGGGGAGGATTTAACCCATCACATTCATCTGACTGGAGAGCCAGAGCACGAGACTGAGGTTTTTACAAACAGAAACATACATTTATTTAACAAAGGTAAACATAAAATGCCTTTTGACCTTCATTATTCACCCCCGGGTAGAGAGGGGATTATGTCACGTGCAATTTCTTTCAATTATTTCTAAATACATAGATTACAAATAGCCGTTTTAAGTTAAATACCCAACCAAAATAATAATAACCAATTTGTACAGTATGTTACTATGAGATGACTCTAATCAGCAGATTAGAGAAGATATGACATCATCCACCTCCATCTGCTGTCCTTGTGAAAACCAGGAAAACCATCAAGGCAAACTTCAGGCCCATCCCTGCCTCATCTCCCAGGCTCTTTGCCTCACCCAGTCCTGCGTCTTTTTAACGGCCGAGCGCTCTGCGCCGAGCACCAAGCACAGCCGGGCCAGCTTGGGCCGGTTTCTCTCCAGGTAGACCTGGGTGTCTCTCTGCAGCTGCTCCAGGGCCCGAGGGCGGCTCTCGTCCAGGGACACCAGGGCGCTCAGCATGGGGTTGAAGCGGAAGTACACGTCCGGAGCCAGCAGGTCGTCCAGCAGAGTGTGGACCCCTTCGGTGTCTGTGGCGCTGCAGATGAGGCTGCTGATTTTGGCCCTGAGGCTGGTGGATGTACCGGGTGTCCTTTTCACGTTGTCATAGCGACCGGTGCCGAGGGACAGCACGCACTGGAAGGGCTGGTTGGGCCACAGCAGTCGGCTCTCGTGCACAGCCAAGGAGCAGGGATTGTTGAGGATAATCCCTCCATCCTACAAACGCGCAAAGATGAGACCACGCAGACGATCAGTTTCCCCCCTTTAATTAGATTTCATTATTAGTCTCCCACCTGGTGGATGTCACTCTGGAGCAGGAACTCCTGGAAGTACCCCGGGGCAGCCGACGATGCCCTGACTGCCTGCCACATCTGGCAGCTGGAGCCTCCTGCGTAGCGGCTGAGACAGCCCGGTTTGTGGTTGTAGTTCCGGAAGACAAAGGCCTTTGGGCTGTACCCCAGTTTACCACTGCACTGACTGCTGACACCTGGGCAGGAAGCAACAGAGAGAGAGAGAGGGAGGGAGAGAGACAGAGAGAGAGAGAGAGAGAGAGAGAGAGAAAAAGCAGTTACCTTCATGAGTTTGCAAATCCTCCAGAGGCTGCAGGTTTCCTACCTTGGGACTCAACTCGTCTCGGGCTGTTTTAATGAGCACTTTGTGTCCCAGCTTCTCCCTTAAATAAAGGGAATCGGCAGATAATAAAAAGTTTTGATAATTTGTAGAATTTTGGTGCTTAATTTAGGTGATACTGACAGTCTTGGTAGGTAGAGCACTAATATTAGTATTTTCAGTCTGAGGTTCTGTGTTTGTTGGAGAACCTGTCACCCTGAAAACAGTCCGTTCACATCTCGTTCTTACTGCAGTATCCTCTCCCAGATCTCGGTGTCATAGTAGGAGTGGTTCCAGCCCATCTTCACGGTGCCAACCAGAGGGTTTTGCCGAAACACCTCTGAGCCGAAGCGGCGGTACATATCAGCGCAATCCTCCAGCGAGAAATGGGCCAGGCCCAGCATGAAGGCCAGAACAGCGCCTTCACAGAAACACAGGAGGAGAAGCTTGAGGGCGGAGTTTGGGATGCCTGAGACGGTTTATTTGAGGAGGTCTGGGATGATGGTTCGGCACCTGTGCTCACGCCACAGATGTAGTCAAACAGCTGGTGGATTTTCTTCCCGGTCTCAGCTTCGAGAAGTTTTAGCACTTGCAAAGGCACCACGCCTCTAAAACGACAACATCTCTCCACATAAACACTAGCTGGGATCGTTCTCTTTAAAAACAGAGTTCCTACAGCATCACCTTGTGCCACCGCCATCGATGGAGAGCACTCGGATGCCGTGACCTTTGACTGGGTCCATGTAGCCAATCAGGGCCAAGGTTTCTCTCAGGGCGCTCTGAAGGGCCTGGTTGTCTCTGTAGGCGCGTCTCTTCTTCAGAAGTACAACGGCCGTCTTCTCCTGCGGACAGACGGACAGACGGACGCATCTTTACGCCTCAGCTAGCAGGTCAGACGCGGACGTAGCTTTGCCCGCGACCCACCTGCCACGTTATAGCCTTGCAAGCTGGATGACAGACGAGATGTTCGTTCAGAGCCTCCAGGCAGGCGGTCAGCACGTCTGGTGAAGAAGCCTGCGACAGTCTGCCGATCAGCCCCCGTGTCACGTCCTCCACCTCCCTGTGGCTCAGTACCAGCTGAGGAACAGGAACCATGGTTCATCTGTGAATATCAGCTTTTTACGGCCGTAAACTCGGCTGTTTGAACGTGAACGTCACCTGTTTCTTCGCTGCCGTCTGTGTTGGCGTCACGGCAGGCTGTTGCTCACCAGCCTGGGTCAACGGGCTCGTGCTGAAAAAGGCACCCAGCAGGTCGGGGATGGCGCTCGTGGGATGGCGAAGGCAGTCCATGAAAGACACGCTCCTCTTGAGGGTGAAAGACCCCGAAGCTGTCTCCGTCAGACCTCCGTCCAGGTCCTCCTCTGTTGCACCTTTAAAATACTGGTTGATGTGGCTGGCTGTCTGGAAGTAGTTCTCTCCAAAGTCTGTGGCGTGGCGGCTGTGGTGGAAAAGGCCCTGAGGTGGAGCGGCGACGGCTTCTTTCTGGTTTTGTTGCGACGTAGCATCTGGACGTCGTTCCGAGGGCTGACCTGGCTCATCTGCAACCTTAGCACCAAAATATCTGTTGATGTGTCTCGCAAACTGACGATAACCTTCCTCCCAGCTGCTGGAGGGACGGTTAGTCCCCTGGTTAGCATCTGATTTCACCTGGCCTCTTTTGAGTCCCTCAGAGTTTGCGAGGCTGTGCTGCTGATTCCTTCTTTTCAGCTTCCTGGGTGTCCTGCTGGGCAAAGGGACCTCTTCCACTTTCTTTTCCACTGGAATTTGTGAAAATTGGCGAGAGAAGGTGGCGTTAATGTGGTTTGCCACGTAACTGTAGCTCTCACCAAAGGCTGTGGCCAAGGAGCTAACGTGGAAGAGCTGCAGGTCAGGTTTTCCCTGAGCCGAAGACGCCGTTTCAGCGATCTCGTGCTCGTCTTTGTCCTTCCGGGGCAGCTTTCGCGCTCTGGTCACTGACCTGCCCTGATCGACGGGGGTGACAACGACTGGTGCAATGTCCTTTCTCCTGAAATAAAAGTTAATGTGTGCCGACAGACGGCTGAATGACTGACCGAGACGTCCTCCCACAGCTGTCAGGTTGCTCTCAGCCTCCTCCATGGTCCCAACCGGAGCTTCAGCTTTGACCGTGTCTCTACCTGACGATGAATTAAACCGCACAAACCGGATACGCTCTGTAAAGTTTAGCTTCCAAGCAGCAGATTTTCTGGTAAATATAAAAGAATGAGAGACGACTGGTGGGGAAGTTCTGTGCATGCGGAGGCAGACGGATGCTTCAGGCAGACGTGGGCACCTTCTGAGAAGGATCATTAGGTACCTAATCTTGCAGAATGACCTCAATGTCTTGTTCGAAGCACTTGAACACAAGTAGGCGCTGAAGTAGCGACCCATGCCTTACCTTGTGATGTTAGAAGAAAGGAAAGTCCCGTTTTCCCTGTTGTTTCTCTTTTTTATTTTCTTGCTTTTTCCGCACCCCCGCCCCCCCAAC
>CAAE01014729.1:2175939-2193702 GCA_000180735.1 Tetraodon nigroviridis
GTCAACTTCGGGTTCTTGAGGGAAACTTTTCTCAACAGCAACGATGGTTGGGGGCTTATTCTTCTCCTCATCCTCTGCGATTCACGGTAGAACTCACCTTCTGATTACAGGTGAGACAGCAGAGGCTAATCTGGTCCTGTCAGACCTCCGTCCTCAGCAAAGGTTGCAGACCTCCACTACCTGAAAGCCACAATATTCACACTTAATATCATCTGCTCCATGAAAGGAGACTGAAGAACTTAGCTGGTAATTAAATGAAATCTAACTCTTTTATTGCAGATATATATTTTACACGATGTGTATCAGGTTGTGGGTGTGCGTTACTGACCTTGTGTCTTCACTCTGGCTGGCACGAAGGCACACTCACGCTCACACAAGGCCTCTGTGTCTGAGACAAAGTCAGTCTATTGTGGCCAACTTCCAGACATATGGGGGAGGATTTAACCCATCACATTCATCTGACTGGAGAGCCAGAGCACGAGACTGAGGTTTTTACAAACAGAAACATACATTTATTTAACAAAGGTAAACATAAAATGCCTTTTGACCTTCATTATTCACCCCCGGGTAGAGAGGGGATTATGTCACGTGCAATTTCTTTCAATTATTTCTAAATACATAGATTACAAATAGCCGGTTTAAGTTAAATACCCAATCAAAATAATAATAACCAATTTGTATGTTACTATGAGATGACTCTAATCAGCATTAGAAACCAACACTGGTGTGACTGTTACATTTAATAGATGATATTAAGGTTTTGAGATAAATCCATTGAGAGATACTGATGTCTGCTCCAATAAATACATCAATAAATTCCTAATGTTTTGGAGTGACTGGAGTTTAGCTTATTTTAGCTTAGCTGAATGTTACACCTTGGCTTCTGGTTTTTGAGAAGATATGACATCATCCACCTCCATCTGCTGTCCTTGTGAAAACCAGGAAAACCATCAAGGCAAACTTCAGGCCCATCCCTGCCTCATCTCCCAGGCTCTTTGCCTCACCCAGTCCTGTGTCTTTTTAACGGCCGAGCGCTCTGCGCCGAGCACCAAGCACAGCCGGGCCAGCTTGGGCCGGTTTCTCTCCAGGTAGACCTGGGTGTCTCTCTGCAGCTGCTCCAGGGCTCGAGGGCGGCTCTCGTCCAGGGACACCAGGGCGCTCAGCATGGGGTTGAAGCGGAAGTACACGTCCGGAGCCAGCAGGTCGTCCAGCAGAGTGTGGACCCCTTCGGTGTCTGTGGCGCTGCAGATGAGGCTGCTGATTTTGGCCCTGAGGCTGGTGGATGTACCGGGTGTCCTTTTCACGTTGTCATAGCGACCGGTGCCGAGGGACAGCACGCACTGGAAGGGCTGGTTGGGCCACAGCAGTCGGCTCTCGTGCACAGCCAAGGAGCAGGGATTGTTGAGGATAATCCCTCCATCCTACAAACGCGCAAAGATGAGACCACGCAGACGATCAGTCTCTAGCAGCCCGCCTCCCCTTTAATTAGATTTCATTATTAGTCTCCCACCTGGTGGATGTCACTCTGGAGCAGGAACTCCTGGAAGTACCCCGGGGCAGCCGACGATGCCCTGACTGCCTGCCACATCTGGCAGCTGGAGCCTCCTGCGTAGCGGCTGAGACAGCCCGGTTTGTGGTTGTAGTTCCGGAAGACAAAGGCCTTTGGGCTGGTACCCCAGTTTACCACTGCACTGACTGCTGACACCTGGGCAGAAAGCAGACAGAGAGAGAGACAGAGGGAGGGAGAGAGAGAGAGAGAGAAAAAAGCGGTTACCTTCATGCAGGAAATGAGCTGGAGTTTGCAAATCCTCCAGAGGCTGCAGGTTTCCTACCTTGGGACTCAACTCGTCTCGGGCTGTTTTAATGAGCACTTTGTGTCCCAGCTTCTCCCTTAAATAAAGGGAATCGGCAGATAATAAAAAGTTTTGATAATTTGTAGAATTTTGGTGCTTAATTTAGGTGATACTGACAGTCTTGGTAGGTAGAGCACTAATATTAGTATTTTCAGTCTGAGGTTCTGTGTTTGTTGGAGAACCTGTCACCCTGAAAACAGTCCGTTCACATCTCGTTCTTACTGCAGTATCCTCTCCCAGATCTCGGTGTCATAGTAGGAGTGGTTCCAGCCCATCTTCACGGTGCCAACCAGAGGGTTTTGCCGAAACACCTCTGAGCCGAAGCGGCGGTACATATCAGCGCAATCCTCCAGCGAGAAATGGGCCAGGCCCAGCATGAAGGCCAGAACAGCGCCTTCACAGAAACACAGGAGGAGAAGCTTGAGGGCGGAGTTTGGGATGCCTGAGACGGTTTATTTGAGGAGGTCTGGGATGATTGTTCGGCACCTGTGCTCACGCCACAGATGTAGTCAAACAGCTGGTGGATTTTCTTCCCGGTCTCAGCTTCGAGAAGTTTTAGCACTTGCAAAGGCACCACGCCTCTAAAACGACAACATCTCTCCACATAAACACTAGCTGGAATCGTTCTCTTTAAAAACAGAGTTCCTACAGCATCACCTTGTGCCACCGCCATCGATGGAGAGCACTCGGATGCCGTGACCTTTGACTGGGTCCATGTAGCCAATCAGGGCCAAGGTTTCTCTCAGGGCGCTCTGAAGGGCCTGGTTGTCTCTGTAGGCGCGTCTCTTCTTCAGAAGTACAACGGCCGTCTTCTCCTGCGGACAGACGGACGCATCTTTACGCCTCAGCTAGCAGGTCAGACGCGGACGTAGCTTTGCCCGCGACCCACCTGCCACGTTATAGCCTTGCAAGCTGGATGACAGACGAGATGTTCGTTCAGAGCCTCCAGGCAGGCGGTCAGCACGTCTGGTGAAGAAGCCTGCGACAGTCTGCCGATCAGCCCCCGTGTCACATCCTCCACCTCCCTGTGGCTCAGTACCAGCTGAGGAACAGGAACCATGGTTCATCTGTGAATATCAGCTTTTTACGGCCGTAAACTCGGCTGTTTGAACGTGAACGTCACCTGTTTCTTCGCTGCCGTCTGTGTTGGCGTCACGGCAGGCTGTTGCTCACCAGCCTGGGTCAACGGGCTCGTGCTGAAAAAGGCGCCCAGCAGGTCGGGGATGGCGCTCGTGGGATGGCGAAGGCAGTCCATGAAAGACACGCTCCTCTTGAGGGTGAAAGACCCCGAAGCTGTCTCCGTCAGACCTCCGTCCAGGTCCTCCTCTGTTGCACCTTTAAAATACTGGTTGATGTGGCTGGCTGTCTGGAAGTAGTTCTCTCCAAAGTCTGTGGCGTGGCGGCTGTGGTGGAAAAGGCCCTGAGGTGGAGCGGCGACGGCTTCTTTCTGGTTTTGTTGCGACGTAGCATCTGGACGTCGTTCCGAGGGCTGACCTGGCTCATCTGCAACCTTAGCACCAAAATATCTGTTGATGTGTCTCGCAAACTGACGATAACCTTCCTCCCAGCTGCTGGAGGGACGGTTAGTCCCCTGGTTAGCATCTGATTTCACCTGGCCTCTTTTGAGTCCCTCAGAGTTTGCGAGGCTGTGCTGCTGTTTCCTTCTTTTCAGCTTCCTGGGTGTCCTGCTGGGCAAAGGGACCTCTTCCACTTTCTTTTCCACTGGAATTTGTGAAAATTGGCGAGAGAAGGTGGCGTTAATGTGGTTTGCCACGTAACTGTAGCTCTCACCAAAGGCTGTGGCCAAGGAGCTAACGTGGAAGAGCTGCAGGTCAGGTTTTCCCTGAGCCGAAGACGCCGTTTCAGCGATCTCGCGCTCGTCTTTGTCCTTCCGGGGCAGCTTTCGCGCTCTGGTCACTGACCTGCCCTGATCGACGGGGGTGACAACGACTGGTGCAATGTCCTTTCTCCTGAAATAAAAGTTAATGTGTGCCGACAGACGGCTGAATGACTGACCGAGACGTCCTCCCACAGCTGTCAGGTTGCTCTCAGCCTCCTCCATGGTCCCAACCGGAGCTTCAGCTTTGACCGTGTCTCTACCTGACGATGAATTAAACCGCACAAACCGGATACGCTCTGTAAAGTTTAGCTTCCAAGCAGCAGATTTTCTGGTAAATATAAAAGAATGAGAGACGACTGGTGGGGAAGTTCTGTGCATGCGGAGGCAGACGGATGCTTCAGGCAGACGTGGGCACCTCCTGAGAAGGATCATTAGGTACCTAATCTTGCAGAATGACCTCAATGTCTTGTTCGAAGCACTTGAACACAAGTAGGCGCTGAAGTAGCGACCCATGCCTGACCTGAGGATGTGAGTAGAAATTAAAGTCCAAATTCCACCGTGGAGCTTGAACTCATTTAGCCTGCAGCGGTGTAAACAGAAGAAAGAAAAAAAAAGAGAGATTTTTGCATTATGAAAGACTTCCTCGACACCAGAATGCTAACCTCGACAGTTTTCAGCATTTTAGCTGACATATTAGATGTCAGTATTAAAAAGGTTAATTATTGCTGGCAAATTTGCCCGATCACTACTAAAAAATATTAATGCATTAACAAAGAACTGTAAAAGAATAAAATAAGGTCACCTCTGTTACTAATTTTAGAGGTCACGCATTCCTGGTTAGCAGTTAAGCTATGTGTGTATGATCTTTGTGCCAGGTATGCGCTCCTGGTTTGTAACATGAGCCCTCAGAGCAAAAACAATAACACAGCCAGGAAACAATAACATCAGCTCTGGACGTCAAAGGAGGAGACCTGGGAAGGTGCTGTGCTGCCGTTGGGTAGGACACTCCAGTCACCACGGTAAAAAGGCGACTGGGTTGTGTAGGCGTTGTTTTCCACTACTTTTAGAAGGTTGTGAGTGCGCGAGAGCCATACTTACCTTGGAAGGAGAACTTGAGATGATCTGCTCTTGTGTCTTCACAGCTCCTTACGGGACAAATAGGGCTCTTTAGTGAAATCCATTTCAAGGCTGTGGCCGTCAGATCTGCCATTCCCTGTTTTGTGAACTTGACCTGACCCTTTGCTTTTGAAACGCTCAGTCCTATTGGCGGAGTGGAGGTGGGTAGGCCGGCCCAGTCATGTGCCGTTGCTGCTGACCCCAGCTGGAGACCAGGCACTAAAATTAGGGAGGACAGGGAAGCGGCAAACAGATCTGTGCACGTCATGTGACACTAACCACCAGCGAGCGCGTGCAGGGTCTGCTTACAGGCCCACGAGTGTTGATATCTGACATATGTACACGTGCAGGGTTACCATGGCATATTGTGTGACTGATTAAACTTGCAATCAAGAAAAATGAAGAGTGTTAACATATTTTTTTAAATTCCTAATTTAAAACAAATCCAGCGTGTGGTTTTATTTACTTTTGCGGTCACAGCAGACTTAGTTTTAGTAAATGCTTAACCGGAACGCTTTAGAACCCAAAGCTGTGAACACATTAAAGTTTACATGATTTTTAAAAGGTTATTTTTCCCAAAAAGATTCGTCTTGATTTAGGCCTGTGGCGCCATCTGGTGGCTGCTTCCTGACATTCGTCAAGCCTCGTGTGTTTGTTTTGATAAGTGAACTTTTCTAAAGTCGACATTCAGCGTGTTCTTCTGCCACATCGGTTTTCGTCGCACTCCTCTCCACGTCCCGTCCACTTCAGGCGATTCCTTGCAAAAATGGCGTAAGCCTTGTCCATGAGGGGCCTCACGGGGGCCCACAATAATAAACGACCGAGCCAGCTGAAGCCCACTGAGCTGTACATCACGGCGAAGGCCGGAACGCCACGGTGGACCTGTTAAAAAGAAAACACAGGTTTTCACTGTTAAACATGGTCTCATCCACACAAGCCTTCCAACATCCTCCCCACAGGCCAGGCGAAAACCTCACCTGGCCTTTCTCATCGATCACGTGCATGGCCTCCATGGCCATCTCGTAGGTGACGTTCCGGTGTTTGGCGCCATCGTAGCCTGGCAGTGAGATATCAACGAAATCCAGCCTCCCAGGCCTCCTTCTCTGCAGAAACTGAAGGAACCGGATCTCTGCGACACACACTGGACACAGTCCATCGTACAGCACCTGACACAGATTATTACGGTGAAAACTGGTTTTCTCATTGAAATTCTAGAGCAAATATCACCAGTGTTCATTACATACCACTATCGCCACTGTCAATTCATTCATTATTTCATTAAGGAAGTCAAGAACAGAGTAGCAAAACATGTCTGATGTGCTTAAATATTTTAGTCATCCAGGTTTTCTTAAGCTTAATATTAATGAATAGGTCGTCTAAATGAATCCTCTTAAACAAAAACTCCGTTTAATCTACTTTAAGGTGAAAAAAGACACCCAGAAAACTGCAAGATGAATCAGTAGAATTATCCGGGGCATGAGAAAAACTCAGAGAAAACCATGTTTTGGTGAAGGTTTAGGAGTAAACGGCCAGAGATGCTTCTGTCTGGGAAGCCGAACCAGTCGCACAACTCTGGCAAAAAAACCCAACTGGCGACATTCCCAAAACGGTCAGACTGGAGACTAATTTGTAAGAAGACCATCAGTTTAAGGTTTGTTGGCTAAAACTGGGTTGTGTTGAAATACAGTTGCTTTGAAAGTGGTGTTGTCGGGAAGGAAAACCTGCTTTGTTGAGTTAGTGGGAGCTGTGGGGCCCCTTTTATGGTAAGCAGCGCGACATTCCCAACAGCCGTCCGCCGGTTCAGCTGTTGAGCTGGAGTTCACCTCCACCCGACAGGACAGACTCCTGGCCCGACTCTGCACCCTCCGGAGGTCACGGCTTTTGAGGTGATACGCTTGAAATATTAACTTGATTTATATTTAATATTAACGCAGGATGACTCTTTTTCCCTCCTTTAAACCATTAGTTGGAGTCACATGTCGACTTGTGTTGAACTGCTGTAATTAATAACTAGGTTCAAAGTGAATTATCTGTCTTGTCAGATGCACTTTGTGAAAAATGAATAACCTAAACACGACGGAACACATTTTTAAACAATTTGTAATATTCTAACCAAGTTAACCCAGAACATGCTGCCAACAGTGAGTAGTCTTTCCACATAGAGCATCTTTGAAAACGCTCGCGCACAGCCGCCCGCGTGGCTCCATTCACATTAAACCGTCAAGATATTTGTTAAAAAACAAAAACACAACACAAGAAAACAAACGCCAAAGATAAACCTTAATATCTCATGCTAACCAAACAGGTGGGACTCAAACAAGCAGGGTTTAACGGAGGAATGCCGTTTTATTGCCGTTGTCCAGCGTACCTTGCTGCTAATTACACAACAGGACGTGAACCTAGACGCCGACTCATTAAAGTGTCACAAATGAAACTGATAACTCACTTTAACCTGTGTAGATTCAGAGCTGAAGGTCCCATGTTGGCGTCTGCACAGTCCGGGACTCACTTTTGCCCAGTTAAAGCTGCTAAATCCGGCCAAACCAGATGTCCTGTAGAGTCCAACTGCGCGACTGTACATGGCTCTGTGGAGTTTACCTACAGATACGCACGAGCAGGATAGCTTTATTGAGCCAAATGTGATGCGACGCATCCACCGACGAAGAAGACAGCCGGTCACATGTTACACAACATGTTTAGTGACTCGGCAAAGGTCGCCCGGAGAAGGTCTTAAACAGGTGATGGAGTTTCCTCCTGCAAGTACGATCGGGCTTCATCGCGTTCGCTTATTTAACATGATTAAGGTGATTTAAAATGGATTTTGAATTGGTAGAATCCAACAACTGGCGGAGAAGCGCCATGGAAGGAGGCGTGGCGATACTACGGCGCGTACAGGAGGTCTCACTCTGCTGCTCTTTTCCAGGCCGCTTATGTAGCCGTCCGCTTATTAATAGTTCGTCCTTCAGTGAGGACAACGACAAAAAAACTAACTAAAAAACAAAAGGACATTGTTTTGACAATTAAAATTTCGGCCCCATGTATCGATTGAATAGGTATAATAAAGTTGAAATATACCATTTTAGAAAAAAAGAATTTTTTTTTTGAGAATAATCCAAAACAACAAAGAACTAATGAGAAAATGCAACATGAGCGGTAGAAGGTGTTTGCAATGAACTTTAAAGGAAGACCTGTCATGATTGTTAGGAATAGAGAAGGAAGGAGCCTGTCAGAGCCTATATTTAGTCAGGGGCAGCATGGTTCAAAAACATACATCAGTCAAAGGCATTTAGACTCATGTGGACAAGAATGGGTGGGTTTCTTTGAACCCGCTCAGATTAGCTGAGGCTCAGGATCAACTGGCCTACAGTTCCAGCAGAGCCACTTTTTCTAAAGGTTGTTTTTTCCCCCAATTAGTTTCTTTCTCCTCATTGGCTATATAAAAACAAAGCAACAGAACTGCCCTTGAAGACTGCTTCCATGGTCTCCTTTGGGCGTTGGCTTGTTTTCACAGGTTGATGCGGAGAACTTTCAATCTAATCAGAAATACTTTTGACTTTGTCTCCGCCTTTGACCGACGAGCAGGGACCATCCTGTCCAACCCAACCTTTGAACAACACCAATTAACCCTAAAATGTTCCCGAGATTTACAAGAAAAACCCAAACAATAGAAAATAATCCACTGTACGTGTGTTTGGTTTCCATGGGAACTGTGGTCTGCCTCCGTGACACCGCACATGTTCTGGGGTATCAAAGAACACGCAGGAAGAACACGCAAAGTTTGAGATGAACAAGAAAAAAAAGTCTTCAAAGCAGGTGTCTTCGGCTATAATGGTAAAGCTGGTGGGAGCCCAGTCCGCCCAGTTTCACTAACAAACATGTCTCAGATCTGACCTTTTTTGTAAAGGATCCTGCAGGAAAAAGAGAACAATCAAGTGTTTATTGATGATATGCTATTAAGGTGAGGCCCCCAGAAGGGGATGGAAGAGAAGGACGGGGCTGTTTTCAGTTGCGTTCCCGCTCTATAAGAATCCACCAGGATGTTGCCAAAAAGATAAACATCGTCGTTCTTACGCATTTCAAAGTCATTCCTCTACCTTTCTCTTGTGTTTCTGAGCGTCAAAGGTCAACAGCAACCCACAGAATACATCTAACTTCTATTCTGACAAGGATTTAATAGCCAGAAAAGAGGGGACATACGTAAAATGTGAATGTAAAGCTGATGTATAGATCACCAACATGACTGTTTCTCTGTTCATACTCCAAACCCAGGTTATCTACTTAGAGGCTAATTTCATTTAACAATTTAAAATAAGATAATTCAGGTAACTAGCACAAGGTGGTCACGTCTCACACACTTGTATGCATGTGTGTGTCTAAAGGGGAACCTTTGTGGTGACAGGCGTGGTCTGAGACTTTGACATTCCATTTGATTCCGCACACACACACACACACACACACACACACACACACACACACATACACATACACACACACAAAGTTAATAAAAAATGAATATTGACTGAATCTCCCTGCAGGGCTGGTTTATTTTTGTGTGCTGTTAGCTTTAGCTTCTCTATATTATGTTTAGGATCTCACTTCTTGCTTCTGCGTTGCTCACGACTGTTCATAGTGCAGCCACGTGTGATCAGATCAAAGGCCTCAGAGCGGCGCTTCTCTGCGGGAGAGAGCTGCAGCCGAGTACAACAGCAGAGCTCGTAGGCTGGGAAACACACTTGTGAGCAGCGTGCAGAGGTGAGGTCTTGTGACACACAGAATCCATGCATTAGGCAACACGCACATGTTACTGCCGCATTAAAAATGTGAACTTGTTTAAGTGTTCATGCTTTAATCTCTCTTCCGTCCAGCCAGTGAAAGGAAACATGCCCCCCGCAGCAGCAGGCAATCTAGGCTACACGCCGCCAGATGGAGGCTGGGGCTGGGTCGTCGTCTTGGGCGCGTTCATCTCCATCGGCTTCTCCTACGCTTTTCCCAAGTCCCTCACCATCTACTACAAGGAGATCCAGGAATATTTTCAGTGTCCTACAGCCAGATCGCCTGGGTTTCCTCTGTCATGCTTGCTTCTATGTACGCAGGAGGTCAGTGGAACACTGAGAGCCAGTGCAGGAAACCTTTGAGCGAAGCGGCCGCTGAGTCCCTTCTCTCTCTCTCTCTCTCTCTCTCTCTCTTTTTCCTTCTTTCGCTCCTCTGTCCAGGACCCTTGAGCAGCATACTTGTGAATCGCTATGGCAGCAGACCTGTGGTTATGGTCGGCGGGCTCATGGTCAGTGCTGGAATGTTGCTGGCCTCTTTTGGCACCTCTATCATCCATCTTTACCTTTGCGTTGGAGTCATCTCAGGTGAAAAAACATGTTTTCTTTACTTGGCTTGACTGATGCAGAGCGGACGTTATTGTTGCTGGAGAATTTTCATGGAAAAAGTTACCTGCAGCACACTGGAGACGGCCCAGTGCGATATCTGCTTTTACACAAATATCGCCGTAGTAACCACGACTCGTTAAAAACGTGCTGTGAAAATGAATCACTCGCGCTGAACATGTTTGGATTTAAGCCAGACCGCATGATTACATCCAAGAACAGGCGATAAAGCTCTCAGACTTTGACCTTTAAGCACAGTCTCAGAACTTTAACCTAGAGATTCTTTAGGTCTGGCACTGCAGAAAACAACCTTTCAAGAGGAAGCAGCCCAATCCGAAAAGAAGAACACAAACTTTGTATGAAAAACACAGAAAATGTAGGAAAAACAATATATTTTAGTTTGTACCTCTTCCAAACTTAGGTGAAAAGTGAATAATATGCATTCACTTGATTTTTTTGAAAGGGGACAAGCTTTGTTTGTTCAAATCAAAATTGGAATTCCTCATGTTTTGCTAAAGATATATATTAATGATTGTTTCCGACTGGCTGCATTAGGATTTGTCTTTCCACTCCCCAGGTTTTGGCCTGGCCTTTAACCTGCAGCCGGCCCTGACGATCATAGGGAAATACTTCCACATCAGGAGGCCGCTGGCGAACGGGCTGGCCATGACGGGAAGCCCGGTTCTCCTCTCCACCCTGGCTCCTCTCAATCAGTTTCTGTACGATACCTACGGCTGGAGGGGAAGCTTCCGCGTGCTGGGAGCCATCGTTCTGCACTGCTGCGTGGCTGGAAGTCTGATGAGACCGGTCAAAACACCACAAGTGCAGCAGAAAAGCTGCGCATCAGAAGGAGAAGGCGCCGAGGAGAAAGCAGATAAACTCCTGACCAAAGAAAGCCAAAGCACCAGCAAGGGAGAGAGCTGCTTGGAAAGGTTCTTCGACATCTCCCTCTTCAAACACCGAGGCTTTCTCATCTATCTGGCCGGAAACGTCTTCATGTTCTTTGGGTTTTTTGCACCTGTAGTCTTTCTGGCGCCGTATGCCAAAGACTTAAAGATTGATGAATATTCCGCAGCGTTTTTGCTCTCCATTTTCGCTCTGGTGGACATGTTTGTCAGGCCGGCCACTGGCTTCCTGGGCAACACCAAGTGGATAAGGCCAAGGATCCAGTACTTTTTCAGTTTTGCGGTTGTGTGCAACGGCGTGTGTCATCTCCTTTGCCCTCTGGCTTCCGGATACACAGGCCTGGTGCTGTACTCCGTCTTCTTTGGGGTTGCCTTTGGGATGGTCTGCGCGTTGCTGTTTGAAGTCCTCATGGACCTTGTGGGAGCTCAACGCTTCTCCACTGCAGTGGGACTGGTCACCATTATCGAGTGTGGCCCGGTTCTTCTGGGACCTCCAATGGCAGGTATGTAAAGCCGCCTGCGCTTTAAAATACACGGTAAAAAAAAGTGAGCAACGGCATGTATGTGTTCCCTTCTAGGTGCGTTGGTGGACATGTTCGGAGACTACAAATACATGTACTATGCATGTGGTGTGATCATGCTGCTGCCTGGGATATATTTCTTCATCATGCATTACTACAACTACAAGAAGCTGGACGAGGAGCAGAGGCAGACTTCGGCTGTGACAATGAGGACTTGTGAGGAGGCAGAGCGATAAGATGCCAACATGGTGCATCCAACGAGTCTACAAATGTGCCGTGATTATTTCAGTGCCTGCTGTGGAGGAAACGCTTCACTTCACTCTTACGGCTACATATCTGTAGCTCAAACTGTGGGTCTTTAACACTTCTTTGGTGTACTGTACGTTATTATACTGTTACATTAATGAAAGTAGATGCTTTTGTTGATCTAATGGATCCATATGATGATTCCTTTTTTTGTTTTAGTAGCTGAATAAAGCTTTGAAGCGCTGACAGTCTGACCAAAGCAGCAAACAGGCTCAGCTGTGTTATTGCCACACGTCTCCACTAGATGACGCTAGAAGCTAAAGCGCCTCACGTCGCCTTTCAATGACTGACAGCTTTAACTGCCTGTTTATTTAGACTGTGCTTTTTACTACTGATGCCTGAATAATCAAGCATAATAAATGAGTACATAAATCCAGTAAAATGACTCCACTGTGGTGTGAACGACAACATAGCTCTTAAAATACCGTAAATCTTATTATGTTAATCGTGAAAACCGAAACAGACATGTCTGTCAGTGGTGTCCCCGAGAGGCAGAGAGAATGATGGGAATTTCTGCAGCGACGTTAGACGCCCATGTTTTGCCGGTCCGTATCTGATAAGCGCGTTGTTAGTTTGGCTCCTGTAGCTCTGAAGGTCAGGTCTGCGTCCTTCACTGATTGGCTTTCATCATTCTTTTACACAAAAGCAGAAAGTGACTGAAATGTTTAAACTAGTGGCACAATGAATGTTAAACAACAGTGCAAAGTTCCTGCTTGCTTTATATTTCAAAGTATGCTTCCAGAAGAAGGACCGGCAACAGCATCCATCCACCGTTATTCCTGATGCTGCCGGAATGATCTTTTTTTGCTGCATCCCTGCAAGGTTCATATCGACCCCTTTAACGGAAATAGAAAAATAGCAGGCAAATCAATAAAGTTGTTTAATTCTTTAGGTAACATATCATCATTTTAGGGAGCTCAGATCCATATGTAAGGAATTATTCCATATTAAGAAAGATCTAGTGTAATTTTTATAATGGAAATAAATGTTGACTGGACGACTGACTCAAGTCGGAAACCCTCTGACAGCCGCTGCCCAGCTGTGACAATGTTTTCAGCAGATCTCAGGATGAACCCCCAAGTTCAGTTTCAAATGTGATGGAAAAAAGAGGGGAAATACTGTCGTTTAAATCCATCATCTTTGCTAATCTCTCCACTAATCTCCTTTCCCCACAGGAGCAGAACTAATCTGTCTTTGCAGTGTTTACACTCAGAGGAAGGGCAGCATCGTGTGAAGGCAGAGACTTAGGAGTTTATTCATCAGCCCTGTGGATGGAGCTATTAATGACACATCACTGGTCTCAGTTTAACGCTGATAGGCCGCACAGGTCACATGATATTTTAAATGACTACTTTTCAATTCTTGAAAGAGCCGTCGCTCTGAGGAGGGATTCAGTTCTGCGGAAGACAGGAGGTCCGGCAGCGTCCTTCTGACGCTCCTGATGATGAGCTCACGTGGCAAGAACAACGTGTATCTTAACTCCACAAATCAATAATGTTTGCCAGCAGCTACCATCGACGGAGGCCGCTCGGATATCTGTGAAGCGTAAAATCGCCTGTATTTCTCCAAGAGGTTTTGAACTCTGATTTATTTCACATAAGCAACCAACTTGCAAAAAAAGAGTGAGAGTATTGGGTTTTGTTTTACAGCCCGAATATATTATTTCTTTTATTTCTGAAAGGAGTTTGCCTTAATGAGAAGGAGAAAACTCTGATTTGAAAAGAACTTCTTTCCCTCCCTGTTTATATCTTCTGTTTACACCTGTAACACACTGAAGTTCAGAGGAGAACTAACAAATATAAAGGAAAACTAATGAATATGTGCATAAAAGCTAAAACTGCTTCAGATCACGTCCTTCAGCCTTTTATAGCACCATGACACCCATGATCGTTAACATTCTTACAACATAATCTTCAATTTGAAGTGTCTCTGCTGACAGGGATATATTAATTCCCGTATGGAAATGTGGGTAACTGCTGCTGGCTGATGCTCTCTGGCAGGGTGGAAGAAAAGTGGAACACCTGAACAAAGAAAGTGCAAATAAAGGTTGTAAAAGCCAGCAATTGTGGTAGATGCAGCTGACAAATCTCTGAGGTTTATTTTGCCGATTTCCACAGTTCCATTGTGTTTGAATTCATATTTGATGTGTTATTGTTATGTGAAAAACTGGCTGGAACTGTTGTGTCCCTCTGTGTTTCCCGACTGTGTAACAAGTGTGTGTACAAAGGTTGTAAATGGAAAATACGCCAAAAATTGTGCTGGAATGTGAATCTTGATGATCTGTAGTAAAGCTAAGGAACAAGAACATTGATTGTGGGTGTTGATGGCCTGCAGGCAGAGATGGTTTGGAATCCCGGACCTACTGCTGTGGCTGCCGGACAGCTCAGAAAATAAATGGGACACAGCGGAACCTTAATAAAGACAGACATTTCCGCCCAAATATGACAAAAGAAGTTTAAACCCCTCAATCATGACTTGTTCTTTTAGTCTGAGCCTCACGGCAGACGACTTTCCATAATTACCAATCTGTGAAAAACTGAACGCAGGCTGACATCGAGCGTAAGGATGTGTGAATTATCGTGCAAATGCACATTTACCCCACTTTTCAGAGCTGACAATGCACAGCTTCTCACCAATATCCTTAATCTGCCAGTCAAAACACACCCAGCCTTTGTCAGAACAAATGAAACGCTCCTTGTTGAGACTGGCTGCTGCCCATTACAGCCTTTGTTTGGAATTATCTGGCCGAAGCAGGCAACCACGGAATCTTGCACGTTTGGGGATGATGGTGCTGTTGTGGCACATTACAGGAGGAATCCAAGGATTATCCTTTGGATTATAATCTATTACTAGAGTGCCAGCGCTGTGTGGACAGTTCTGACTGAAGATCTAAAAAAGAAAGTGTGCGTGCAAATGGTAGAAAGGAAATGAGCTGTGTGATCGGTCCATCAGACGGCACACTCTGCTAACCAAATCCACCTGGGAGCTAACACGTCAGGGTTTCATTTAATTCCTTTGCTTCAGTTGGAGGAATGTATTGAATCTCGGACGGGCGCCGACCCCTACGGGCAGACACCTGAGATAGGAATCGTAGCATCACCTCCTCGGGGATCGACAGCCAAGCCTGGGCTGAGAGTCAGAGAGGCCGGGCCTGGAAAGAGGAGGGAAGCAGAAATAATTATAAGAGCAACTGAGGCGTATCAGCCTGTGTTCGCCTCAAAATGAAAAGCAGTTTGAAACACGATGGCACATTTAAAGTGAAAGCTTGCGTTCACTACCTGTTTCACCCCGAACATCTGTGTAATTACACATTAGGAACGCTCACGGGTCCGAGACTGTGGCTAAATTGCACTATTTAAGCAATTTTAGCAGGACTAGACTCGTTTATTATATGGTTACACCAATCCAAAGTAGTCAGTGAGGAGGGAGTGTCGACGACAGCGGCTCCTTCTGGAATCGTGGGAGGCATTCATGGCTAATTTGATACCGAGAGTCGGCCGCAGTTGTTGTCAGTGCTGAAAAGGTTTTAGATGTGGTGGCTTGAGTGGCTGAATTGAGTCAATGTCATTGTGGGTTCTTTGTGTTTCAAGGACAGACTCTTCTGAGACCTGAGCCGAGGCTACCGACTGTCCCCGCTGCCCCGGCTCCCGCTCACAAAGGTGTGTGATTAAATTCCCATTCTTTTTCTAAATAGAGCAGGGGCCTTTTAAAAAAAACATAAACCATATGGCCAAGTCAATAAAATGTCTTTAAAGGAAATCCAATTGGTTCCTTCTGGTGGAAATGACAAAAGAAACTGGACGCCTTCATGTGCAGCAAACAAAGCATCAACGGTTGACTTGTTTTCACTCCTACGACATTGAGAAACATGTTAAAACTTCGTAGCTGCACAGAGATACAGGTTTGCACTGTTCGGTCTTTAATGGTTTGGACACACAGATAAAAAGGATATTTAGGAATAAATATTGGTCAGTATTTTTTTTTTTACTCTCCTTAATCTCACCAGACTGATGTCCATATTGAATGAAGGGCAGCGTGGTTTATTCTGGCTCATTTTAGCTCTGATAAACCAGTTAAACCAGTGTGATGTGACCAGCACAATTGCTCCCAGGCAAAAAGGTTTCCTGTTGGATTCTAGCTCGAGCATCTTTGTGTGCTGTTTGCTTGTTCTCCCGCTACCTGAGTGGGTTTCCTCCAAGCAGACTGGTTTCCTCCAAGCAGACTGGTTTCCTCCAAACAGACTGGTTTCCTCCAAGCAGACTGGTTTCCTCCAAACAGACTGGTTTCCTCCCACGGACCTGCTCAGTCAGATGTCAACATGTTTTCAGTCTTTTGCTGTCAGACTGGACAAAGAAAGTATCTCCAAATTCTTAGAAATATGTTTCCCTAGGATGAAGATGCTCGTTTGAAGGTATGATACTTGTTTCTATCAATGCTTTATGTTAAAAATCTATTTTTAAAGGCCCATTCGACATGTGTTTCCAAGGATTCTGGCGCTTCTTCAATTTGTGTCTTTGTATCGCAGCGAAACGGGAACTTATGCAACAGAATGACAAACAACATAACTCACAAAATGACTCTGCTGCAGCCAGTCGGCTTTAATATATTGTAATATATTCATAAGGTCGCTCGGTGCTGATGGATTGGCTGAGCTTCACAAAGTGAGAACCTAATAAACAAATTTGTTAAGTCTTTATCTTCTTTTGCTGTTGCAGCTCGGGATGTTTGGCTGGTTGCAGGTTTCTCACTCATGCAATATTTAGGCTTTTTGGGATATAAAGGCTGGATTCCAACTGCTCCCATCACTTTTAAATAAGTGTTTAGATAGCAAGAAATATACAGAAATATAAAAACCAGCTAATGGCATGATCCTCGTCATCAGAGGAGTATGATAGCAGCCGCTGTCTAAATAGGATGATTGCTGCTGGTCTGAAGGGTCCTTCAGCGAGAGGAACTCTGGAGGAAACAGACAGGTCGGATATCACACGTGGGAGGAAACCAAATCAAACATGGTTGATTAAAACATCAGGAATCCTAAGCGTGCATTTGTCGCATTTTTGCATTTGTCACCAAATTCCCAGCGAATCCGTGTGACTAAATTACATTTTACATAACCGAAAGGACCTTGGTACTGTTGTCATGGTTTGTTTTTCCTCCTCTTTTCTAATCTTGAACAGACAGACCATGCAGGTCCAGGTGAAGGCCGCAGTCACAGGAGGAGCGCATTTGTTGCTGCTGTCTGTTATCTTGGCAGAATATTATGCAATTATGTCCCTACCTAACTGTCGGGTATATGACTAAGAGCGCCGGTTTATTGTGGCTCGCTAATTGGATCAGAGCTAATAATCAGTTATGTAATGCGTTTCTTTAACACACTAAAGCGGCTTCATCTGTCAGATCATGCGCAGCAGCAGTTATCACATTTCAGTAAAGGAAAAAAAAAAACCCTAATGCACATGAATCTGGTTTGATGGGTAGATATGTGACTGTATATTGGCAAAAGTCCACCGGCCGACCCCGACCGAAGGGCTGCAATTGCAGCTTCTGTTAAACAAGTGAAAAGTCCTGAAACAGTAAACAGAGTGCAGAGAACAGAAAAAGAGACTTAGCCTATACGTCTTCTTTGTGTGTTTCTGGCGGAGTTATGGTGAGACGCCACAATGGATGATGGGGCACAGACTTATCAATAATGCATAAGATGGCAAGAGAAATGACAGGCACTCTGCTGGTAGGTTCTCTCTAGAAGCAAGTAACATTTTGTCGATGTTGTTTACCCACTTTGATTTCCCTTCTATTATCTGTAATCTCTTTGTTGACGTGTAATTTTGATCAGACAAAACAGTGACC
>CAAE01014729.1:2194457-2285198 GCA_000180735.1 Tetraodon nigroviridis
CAAATGTTAGAACCCATTGTGGCCCACGAATCAAAAAATTTGCCCTCCCCTGGTCTAACATCTTGGAACAATCTGACCAAATCAAAACGAAGCATATAAAAATTACCACATCATCATCCACAGGACCTTTGGAAAGTGTAAATGTAAAAGTGGTACATAAATCATTTTTTTTCTTTAAATAATAATCACAAAAAGTAACTTTCATGTTGGGGCTTCTAGCGTGATGCTTCAAAGAAACCTGGAAAAATCTGGCTTCTTGAATGAACCGCTGCTCTCCACCGCTTCCACCTGTCAGCTCGACTCCTCTTAATTTGCACAAGCTTGTCACACAGGAGAAATAAAAGCTAAGTGGAGGACTCCCCGCGGAGATAAAAGTATAATGTCAGACTGTTACATAAAATCCAACAGAACACATTTCATTAAAAATTTACCACAACAGATCAGGTTCTTAAAGCTACTCCAGGGCTATTGTTAGCACAGGATTAGGCAACAACAGTCATATCTGAATCAGTGCTGGCTGGCTAGTGGATAGCTTACTAACTCATCTCAGACTGATTTGGTACATTTTATTAAAATACTATTCAATAAAAGGGCTTTAAATCCAGCGTAGGCTTGAGAATGATTAATAAAACATTGATTCCTTGGTAAAAATGATGGCAGTAAATGATTATTTTTAAGTCAGACGATCGTGCAACAAAGAAGAAGGTCCAAAACTTCAAAAAACTGAATTTGCATGCTTCTTTACTTTTTCAAGTGACTTTTGCCGGCGGGGTTGCGTCCTCGAGAGCGCTTGGATTCGCCTTCATAAGCGGAGAAAACAGCAGATATCCAGCAGTTCAGGGTCCATTTGTTGTTTTCTAACCAGCCTCCCTGACCTTGTCTGGGGCTTTCTGTTGGATTCCTCTAAGACTACAAAGAACATTTGAAGATTTTCCTCATGAATTATGTATCTCGTCAGATTCGGAAGCGTGGAGCTGCTTCGTATTGAACCAGTTTCTCTCACCAGTGCATTCAGAGCGTACATCCCGGGATCAACCCATAACTCCTCCACCAGTCTGCATCCCTGATGTGTAACATCTGGCTGGAACAGAAATTATGATGTTTCTGCCCTAATGGAAACATTTGAAGGGCAAGTGTGAATTTCATCTCCGGAGAGGAGTCTGGGCATCGCAGCAGCGCCTGGAACTTCAATTACATGTGTACGCAGTTGCGGGATTCGTCGTGTGATACTGAATGCAAAGTCAACAGTGTGAGGAGACATTAAAGGCAAGGACGGTGATTGATGGCATGACTTCAGGGAGACAGTCGCACAAGATTACCTCTCTTTGAATCCCTCAAAGAAACCCTAATCTCGCCCATTTAGCATTTCATATTTTCCTATCAGGTTCCATAATCTGAAAACTCACATTTGCTTTCATCCTAATTAACGCAGCATCTCAGATAACCACCTGTGGTTGATGAGACCTTTGAAAGCCTGCTTTTTCGTATCCACGCCATCTCTTCACCTGAATCCACTGGCAGAGAGAGCAGGTTGCACTATGGCAAATCTGAGGAGACACGGGAGCTGTTAGTGGAACGGAACATCCAAGCCCAGCCAGAAGGCAACAACATCTGCTCGCTCTGGAGCCTGTCATCAGCAGTTACTTACACGTACCATATGTACAGTATGTGCTGAGTTTATGGTTTTTGTGTTTTTCTGATGCCGTTTCTTCTTAATTTTCTCAGCTCGTAATGTGCCTGTAATGGTGGAATCCAGTTAGTGTCAGCTGTACTTGTGGAATTAACGTAAGAGCTGCAGTTTCTGCAGTTTCATTTTATTTGTAGTGGAAGATGAATCAGCTCCCAACATCCTAGGTCAGGAGTGAAGAGTGTGTGTGTCTGAGAAGTTACTCGGTTGTTTCACCTGAGAGGAGTGCGCCAAACTCAGAAACTCAAGCCCAAAACAGAGACATAACAGAGACAATTTAATATCCTTGAAAGAATTTATCAACTAACATTAAAGGGAAAAGAAAAGAAGTGGACCCAGCAAACGGCAGCAAATGGAAAAACTTGTTTTGTTTTGTTTTTTTGAGCAATGGTTTGGGCTAATTCTCCCCCAAAGACATTAATACGCTGCTGAATAAGACTCAAAGGCCACATCCTCACACTTCTTTAAAGATAATCTCATTTCTTACTTGGCTGAACTTGAAGTTGGCTCATGCAGATCAAGCAGACACCGAGCGGTTCCCATTGACCTTTCCAGAGGGGAGCAGAGAATGCTTCAGAAAACAAAAACACTCAATGAAAATGCAAATGGCTCGCTTGAAAAAGAACCCCCTCACCAATTCACTGTAGGTAATTTACTGGCAGAGATTTATTGATCTGGGGGCAAAGATATTTGAGCTACGGAACCAACAGCGTTACGCTGAACTCCCCCTTCCCTACCTCGCTAGAAGTAGTGCTTTTCCATGTCACAGCTTGTATTAAGAAAGAAAGCGTGTGATGATTCCCAATAGAGCGCATGGGGAAAGCCGGTAGAAATATATGACTTTTATTCTTTCTTATAGTTCAGAAAGCAATGCGCGGCCATGCATGGCTGATCTATTCTATGCTCTCTAGCAGGAAACAGCCTCTTGGGAACGGCGTCATTGTAATGAAGTGTAACATCATCTTGAAATGTCACGTTTTTGTTTATTTGTTTAAGGGCAGCAAAAGTTTTCCGGGATTACTTGTCATGACACAGAGTTAGCAGAGCTCAGGGGGGAATCTGAGCAGAAACCATCCCATAGTTCTTCCTCAGACACGCGCCTCTCCAAACCCGGAGCAAAATGCAACGATTTATCGACGCGCTCACTTCGCTTAGCCACCCTCTGCTCTCAGCGATACAACCAGCACCTTATATCATGTACCTGACATTTGGAGAGGAAATCTGACATGGGATCAGACATGCGTCAAGACCAAATGACCAATAATGGCACCATTATCTGTAAAACGCACGCGTTGTCTTGCATTATGTCACCTCTCCACAGATCTGAGACGAAGCACAAACGTTAGACGTGTCCCTGAGAATCTCATCACCCCGTGTTTGCAACATTCAGCCCCTGGGAGCTCGTGGGCTGTCTGGTTCTGGGCCCTGTCTTTACCGAACCCTCTTTGATTTAGGAGACAGCTCATGTGAACCCTTTTTAATAAAAAAGTGTCCTTTTTTTCGGGGGTTACTTTACAGGGAGCAGCCGTCAGAACCTTTCAGGAGAGGAGCCTGTTGAATCAGCAGTGCATGAACTGTGTTCAGACACAGACTGGTGGTCTGCAGGTCAGGACAGCAAGAAAATATATGTTGGTATGTTGGACTGCTCTGCCGTGACGGACATACGGGTACATTTATGGATACTGGTGTCACGCGTTTTTCTGCACAGTAGGAAATATTTAATAATTATTGCTCTGTGAGTTTAATGTCAACCACATATCAAATCACCTGTCACCTGCACACAGAAGTAGTTAACACGTCATCGGCCCCAGATCACCTTTAAACTCAGACCCTCACTGCTGAACCTGTTTTAATAGCCAATGAAAATGGTCCCCATTGGGTAAATTTAGTTATCTACCCTTGAGCATTGTATGCTAATGCTGTTTCAAGCACATTTCCTGTTATCAAAATAATTGTTGGTCTGCATGCTTTTAATACAATTTTTGCATCCATAAACCATTGTTAGAAAATTAGAAACGCATGGATTTATAATTCTAATGCTCAGAGAAAAGAAGACTGTGAAGAGACAAATCTTCTTCTCCCCTGTGCCGCCTCTGTTTTTGCTGCTGCTGCAGAGCGCTGTTAATGAATTAAAACAATAATTGTGTGCTTTTTACTCTTCAAACAAACAAAAGCCAGAGTGGCAAGTCAGTGATAGCTACAGTAATGCAAGCAACTTAAAAAACACAATGATGCAAACACTGAATTATCATTAGAAAAGACTTGCCTGTGACTTCTCATTTATGAAGCAAATAAACAGAACCAAAAACACAAAACAAATCTTTTTTTTTTTTATGTTCAGGATGTTGTTTGTTTGTTTTTGTCTTTACGATTTTGCTGTTAAGACTGCTCACCTCAGCAGCAGTTTGTGGTATTTAATGTCCCAGTTTCTCTTTGCGAAGTGTTGAGTTGACACTCCCAAAGCCTCAGACGTTAATGCCGCGCGCTAGTCTCCCCGCATCTCCAGAAGCAGCTCTCGGCTGTTCCTCTCGCTCTGGGTGCATTTCATCCCCTCATGAACTGGGAGTGCACCCTGTCTCCTCCTGGGACCCAGAACTCAGAACTGCCCCTCCCCCTCAACACACACACACACACCCTAACACTCCCCCCCTCCTTTTCCAATTGAATGGACCTTATTATTTCTGGGAAAAAACAGTCTACTTTCCATTTCCCCCCCTGCTGAGGCTGAACAAACCCCTTACACACACCTTCCTCTGGTTTTTTATTTCTCTGCTTCTCAGGTGACAGCAACATCCTCTGCCTCTTTCATGTTGGGTTTTCTTGGAAGAACTTTAAAACACTTAAACGGATTAGGAACTTCTGGAAATGGAAATGAATAGCGCAGAAACGCTGCCTCAGGAGAAATCCGGTCTAATTATTAATCATGTAGTGACAGTAAGAGGAGTGTCGGTTTCCCCCATTTGCATTTGTCAGAAGCGTGTGATCAGGTGGCGCTCCAGCATGACATCTGATCCAGAGGCGGTCCGGCTTTAAGACATGTGATACACTCCGGCAGGCTGCACGGCAACATTTGTTTCTCAGTGCTGGCAGAGGAGGGACTCAGTGATGCTCTGATGCTGCTTCTCGCTGGAAGGATGCAGACGGCGTGAGGAGAGATTCCACTCCAGTTAATTAGGGAGCAGAACGCACGTGCCTATAAATGCGACGGGGGCAGATGAATTCAGTGTCAGTGGGAGCAGGTCCTCCGGGGGAAGCAGTGATATTTCTGAGCTGGACGTAAAAGAGCTGTACATCTGTCCACGGTCATTTCTGAATCACTGGACTGTTGATATCAAAGTGCGGAGCAGGCAGGCAGAGTTTATTCCACCAGCTGAATTCCGAGTTGCTGGATGCATCAGCATGGATGTATTTCTGTCCTTCTGCTGAGATATTCTCGTATTCTTCGTGGACTGTACAGGTAAAAATGCACTTTTTGATTAAAAAAACAGCTTGTTCAAATAATTTAGAGAGGGATTTATTCATTGTTAAAAACGGTTTTAAATAAGACATGCATGCAGAGAACCTGATTAAGATATGCTTAATTTTGTTTAAATCACATGATGTTATTCAGTATATATATGAGTATTTTTCCATTAGTAATAAAATGACTTGGAAATATCTGGCTTTTATAAAATGATTGATTGGTGTCATTACGATGATAAGTTAATGGCAGCTGTGAATAAATCATTCTCTCCATTCTTCACAGTCACCTTCAGATATTTTTTCTAAAAAAAGAAAAATCTTTTCACAATGGTGAAACATTCCAAGGTTTTTGTCTGATTGATCCCTATTAGTGCTATTCACCGCCACATTACTGACAGACACAGGTTTTTTTTTTGTTTTTTTTGTCTTCTGAAAGTTTGGATTTGGTTTTGAGGCAGGAACTCAGCTCAGGAGTTAAAGGAAGTCAACCTGTCAGGGGAGATCTCTGCTGCCTGGATCCTCAGGGATCACTCCACATTTTCAGTCGTGGCTCAGGGACAAGAAGGGGCCATAGTGAAAAACTCATTCTTATATAATCAGACAAATGCTAAATATGAATGTCTAAAAGATCACCCTTATAGATCGGATCGCCTGTGCGGGATTTTTCCTGTGACTCAGGAGGCGACCTGAAGGATGAGGTCACGGGTTGAGAACATGATGTTTTTCTCCTTTTTTTGGCCCCGCCTTTCCAGCAGATGTGTTCTGTCATGTCGTGGCTGCTCTGCCTGTGCCTCTGGGTCAGCGTGTCTGCGATTCAGCTGTGCCAGGCCACTTTCTACGACACCATCCAGCAGCACCCTGGTCTGAGGCCCGGGCGAACCACCGTCCACATGATCGGTGAGTCCCCTCAAGCCTTCTCTGGTTACCAAAGGGTTTCAGCTTCAGCTGGCTGGGGTCAAATGACCAACTGTTTAGATCGTCGGACATTTATATAAAACACTTTTTAAAGTAAACCAGGGTGTTTTTACCATGTTCTTATACTGGCAACCAGTTAATTAGCAGGCTCTTTGCACAGCGGCCTTGACGCCTTTGCCCCTATTTCCACCGAGAAGCACAGAGACAGAAGATGCGAGCCTTCGCTCTCCTTCTGTAGCATCACAGATGATATTCATGCCACAGTGCTTCCTCTGGAATTGATCTATGCAGCTGTCCCAGTGAAAAATTGCACTGAATAGAATATGACCGTTTCCTGGCGGTTCAACTTTTTGTTTTCATCAGGCGGATGTGAGCCGCGGTTACGGTAAATAATTATAATCGCAGCGCTTCAGGGATGTTGGGGGGGGGCTGAACACTGTCAGAACTTCAAAGAGAGTTGCAGCACGAGCGCGCAGGTCTTCGGTGTCTTTCCTCTATGTGCCGCCGCACCTCAAGCGTATCAGCAAGGGGTCTCCTCAATATGTTCAATATTGTGAGTGGAAAAGCTTCCTGTTCAATCACCTTGGTTTCATTACTCATGACTTCCTTGTGTCTGCTGGGGGATTTAAAAAAAAAAAAACTTGCGGGAAAGAAAGACATCCACAAAAATCATGTCGACTTGAAAGTGGTCACATGTCAACAAAAAGGAAAATGAATTCATATTTCAGCTGTGCATTTATTTCCGTTTTTAATTTGGTTGGTGGGGGGGAAAGAAATTTCGAATCCAGTCTTTTGGGACCGTCTGCCACTAACTGTGTGAATCTGCTGTCATTCCGTTTAGCCCAGTATAGCCAGCGCTCACTCCTGGATAAATGAGATGCCAGTTTTATGAGAGGAGGATGGGATGCCTGTCTGGATTGATTCAGACACTGGGACATTTGTTCTGCACGCTGTGTTGTGTGCCTGTTGGATTGGTGGGAGGATTGGGGTTGACGGGTCACGAATTGGTGGCGAGAAGGCCATTGGCTGCAGACCACTGGGCCAATCATTAAAGCCAGCGAAATGCCACAAATTCAGGCCGACTTTTATTACCAGAGGAAGCCGAGATTACAGAGGGTGGGAGATCAGTTGTGTCCTTGCCAATAAAAATTTAGATCTGGAGGCTGTTGTTTGGAAAAGTCACAAGTTCAGAGGGAACAACCAAAATGTGACCTGATCTTTAAATGATTTCTGTCCGTGCATGTTTTGCTAGATTATTGCCTGTACAGGACAGGTCAGTTCCGTTTCTAGTATCAACCTCAAAAAAAAAAAGATTTAAGTACAGAAATTTCACGACTGAAGCAGAATGAGGATGTTGTGCCTGGGGTCTAGAAAAAAGAGGATCGAAAACAGTGGAGCCGGACCTGTCGGCTAAGCAGGAGTGTGTGTGTTGTTGAAGAGTGAGTGTATTAGCATTCTGATGCCTCTGCTTTTACAATTAGCGATGGGTGCCTGCCTCAAACACTCTGTAGCAGAGAAATGGGACTGAAATAGATTCACACACATAAAAACATGCAGGACGTCTTAAAAATAACCTATTTTTCGGTGAAATTTTAGTTCTTTTTTTTAAAAGATATAAACTGTGTCTAGAACTGGACTTTCTGCTTCATTTTTGTGAGTAGCAGAAAAGCCAGGCATGAATAGGAGCGGGCTCTGAATAGTGTGAAATGTTCCACTCAAGCTCCAAGATATTGGCAGCCTTATTGCAAACAATGTGAGTCCAGAGGTCCATTAGCTGGATGACCCTTGAACAGGGGCTTGTGTGTGCTCAGTGATTCGGACAAGGCGGCCGCCTTTTCAGCCCACAGCCCTGCGTACAGATTGCTGCCTTCCACTCTTTCAGATAGGCTCTGGCTTTTTCTTTGCCTTCTTGGTGGAGGCGATGTTGCTCTCTGCGGCATGATTCATAAGGTGCTGCATTTATTTGGTGCAAAGAGCATGAACTGTGCACAAAACAGAGCCGATTGTGTTTTTTCATGCATACTCTGCGCTGAGAGAGAAATTCTAGCATTACAGAAATGGGTTTAAAAAAAATCACACCTTTCTTCATTCTAAATTTTAGTGTAAACAAATATGCCCTTTGCTGCTGTGACA
This sequence comes from Tetraodon nigroviridis, assembly GCA_000180735.1. Taxonomy (NCBI): domain Eukaryota; kingdom Metazoa; phylum Chordata; class Actinopteri; order Tetraodontiformes; family Tetraodontidae; genus Tetraodon; species Tetraodon nigroviridis. Next base: position 2,202,655 of record CAAE01014729.1, read on the forward strand.
TATCATCTGTTCTCCTAGCTCTTGCTGAAAAAAGACTGAAATGAATGCTAAGAGACTGCACGGAGAAGAAAGACACACCAAGCAGTTGTATATATCCAGCAGTAGAAATAGTGCCATCGGTGGTTCAGCGCATCATGTGGAGGTGTTAGCAGAGAATACGACAAAGAGCAGCTAGTGGCTGCCTGAGGTGGCCTTGCTCCTCTGTGAACTCACTCCCACCAATAGTCGGTTTTGTGGGGTCAAGCTGTTCATAACTGAAAGGTCATCAATTCTTGGTGCCATACAAATAATTTCTTACCTTGTAGCTGCTGGAAAATGTGTGGCTGCGGGAAGATGTACTTAAGTTATGCAAAGCAACAAAGGTGAGAATATATGCAGAAATAAGTGACTTACAAGAATCCATTTTGTGTTATAATACTGACTCGTAGATTTTGCTTTTATCATTTCCACTATCCTCTCACGACTTTTATAGTAGCCGCTTCAGCCTCATTTGCAGTAAAAGTGATGATTGCAGACATACAAGAGGGTGTAAATAGCTCAAATTTTCTTTTATAACATATGTTTGTTCTCTTCCTGCCAGAGAATTCAAAATATATATATATAATTAGCACAGATCGATAACAGTGACGTAAAAAACCCGCTCAGGTGAGGTCAGTTCACGCAGTGTCAACAATGAGTATTGAGAAAAACAGGACGTGGCTAATGGACCTCTAATTTGTCTACCTCGCCTTTCATTCAAAGGACGGGGTAGCAGAGCAGATATTAGGGCTTGAATGAAAAAGGCTGTTGAAAGGGTTTTGCAGATGGAGGAAGTGACAAATTAGAGTAGCTTTGGGGCTTTGGGTGTGTTGGTAAATGTCAAAGTGATCTAAAAAGTCTTGGTACAATCGCCTCCTGTCTGTCATGTGAACAGTAAAGTGCTGTAAATATACAGTAATTTTTGTATACTGCAGGCTTTATTATAGTATGGAGAAGATGTCTATCATTTTCAGAATGACAAGAACATTATAGTGTTAGTTTGTCCTTCAGGAGCTTTACATTAAAACGTAAAGATTCAGGGCACATCAACAAAAGAATCCACTCTGGTAAAACCCACAATGACGCCAACATGAAAAATGGATTTTGCTCCACTATATACAAAGCTTGTAACTTGTATGCACAGTCATATACACTGACAAATTAATAGCCTTATATAATGCATCCTGGAGGCACGTTACTTTGACATACATCCTCCTCTTCGTCTCAGCAAGATCTTCTCTCAAGCGTGCGCTCACCGCTGTCGTCGCCAGGTTGCAGTCCTCATTCGAAGGGGCACACGGCCTCAGCCCGAAGCCCCTCCACATCTGGACTTCTGTTCTGATGCCTCTTAAAGCACTCTTGATCGCTACGTAAGACACAAGAAACTTCTTGGAGCGGATTCGCTAAGAGGCAAATTCTGTTCAGGCTGAGCTGTATCCTCGTTTACTAAATACAAACTATTTATGTCACTCTTTTGCTTAACTTAAAGACAAAAAAAGGTTCTTAAATAAATGAGTCTATGAACATTCACTTCCATTATTATCACTGTATGCTCACAGCTACAAATAGATTTTACATATTTCAATTTCTCATTTATTCTTTCTTCCAGGCTATGAATTATTCATTACAGTAGGCTCCTCTAGCCTTTGGATATTTGTTTAAACAGCATGTTTAATTGAAGTCTTTCAGCCAATTCTGCAAAAGTACCATGGTTTATGGTCACAACGCTTACACGCAAAATAAATTTCTTTGGCCGACAGCTTAATTAATTAGGCAGCTCTCTCTCAAGACTACACCAGCTGTTTCTTGTCTTCAGCAGAATCCACAAGAATTAATAAAGAAGGCGTTAACAGCAGGCCAAGTTCACAGCTCAATAGCCTGCACATCGCAGCGCTGAGGTCACAGTGCTCCAGTGGAGAAAATTAATCATTTCGTAAATTTTAATCAACCCTTGTGTGCACATGGCATTTTTCCAAAAAAATGCCTTGTAAATTTGCTGCGTATTAGTACATTAAATTACCGTTTAATTATAGTTTATAACACTATTAACCTCCCAGAGAAATGTGTGATTTTGCCCTTAGGTTGAGCACCCAAAGTCATCCTGAATGTGATCTGCTGTATTAATCACAATTTCACTTTGGAAGCTGTCAAAACATCGTCTGATTGCTGTCGTCAGCGGCAGCGCCGCGACATGAGCCGGGTTAGCACAGTTCAGCGATCAACATCGACGTGTCCATCTTGATAGAAACGTGACAAATGAGTAGCCGAGGCCAACGCAGGCAGGGAACTCAGCGGAATAATTATGTCATCATGTAATTATTCTTGGGGAAAAGCTTCCAGTCATTGATTCCTCTTAATCCCACTAACACCCCCTGGGTGCATGAAGCATCCACGATGGGTCTTCACCTGAACGCCTCAGTGCAGCAACGCCTGCTTATTCACAGCTCGCTCGTATTCAGTGCCTTTTGCCGAGGTTGGCCTCTGTTTCCGGCGTTAATCTCACACCCACAGATGTTTGGGATGCTGATATACGTCATTCAAAGACACAAAGCAGTCCTCCAGTTTCTGCCCCAATGTCTAACTTCCTCATCTAAACATGTTAGCATGGTCGGATAACAGCAAAGCATTTGAAGATGATTCATCTGGGGGCTCGAGATCAAACCGCACAACAGTGTGTGTGAGTCGGCGTCGGTGCCATAATGTTTGTGATTTTCGTTGAAAACTGGTTCATAAAACCAATCGTTAGAACAGTACATAAAGCACAAAATTAAATGGCAGAACTTGAATTACAGCCTATGGGAAGTTGTTTAACGTAAATGCATTTATGCAGAAAGAAAAAAGAACAACCAACAATCAAGTGACATTTGCTGTTTGAGGACGAGTGTGAAGGCTTGTTCTCCTTTTGATGGCGTTACTCATTTAGCTAATCATTTGAAACCTCTTTGCCTTTGTTGTGGAGCTGAACACTTCTTGAGGTCATTAGTGAGATTTTTAGACCTTTGTTTTTGTCTTCTGCTCTTATTTATTTATTTTTTTCTATGACAGGCGAGATGAGCAGCTGAAGGACTTTTGAGTCTGAAAGGCCCATTCCTTGGAAAATGTCTTTTGATCCAGAAATAGTCCCAAACAAAGCTCAGCTATTAAAGATAGTCTTCTTTCTGTTGCACGCAAACAGCAATAAATCAATGGGGTTTTTTTTTATTGAAACAATGCAGTTTAGGGTTTCTGCACCCACATAATCGTTCAAATTGTACCCAAAGCAAAATGCAGGAAATCATCATCATTATGACCAACTGGCGTTAATGTTTATTATTAATCAGTGTGGACTTTTAATATCAAGTGCACTTAGTGTTAAACTTTATTTTTGCTGAAATATACAACTGAATTAGAGAATATAAAGCAGAGACTGGCAGCAGACTGGAGTTTAGTATGAAAAAAATCAGGTCAGTTATCAAATTTAGAACGTATTAATTACCAGACAACAAGCCCTAAAGCAGATGTCATTTATTTTGGATTTATATCTGCAGCTCTTCTCTTTTTATTCATCCTTTTTGTCTCTCTTTAGCCTGAAAGTGATCACCTTTAATGTGAGCTGTAGAGTGTGCATTTGTGTGTGTGTGTGTGTGTGTGTGTGTGTTTAACATCCGCACTGTTGAATTTCACATTTTCCTTCTGTCATAATTCTAAACAGACAACCAGATCGGTTTCGTATATCGACTGCACCTCACATTCTGGTCTCGCATTCTCTGGTATCCTTCATTTATTAATCAGGAATATATATTTCAGAACATTCACCTAATAATTTTTCAAACCCACAAAATACTTCACCCTGAGTCTCCGTCTGCATCCTGTATGTATGCGTACGATAACCTTGACCCTATTTGTTGCAGGCGTCACTTCTTGTTTCACCAATGGGGCGTTTGTCATCTACAAGCATGCGGAGCCCCCCATGGTGAAAATTAAATATGACTTTGAACATTTTGGTGACCCAGTTGCGAGACACGTCGTTTAAACCTAAAACCGAGTCGGTGGAGATTGGGTGAATCAGCTTTTGGCAATTACAGTGGAGAGGAAAATGGAATCTCATTTCCTTATTTTATATATCAGCGAATGAAAGAGGGATAGATCATTTCATGGCATTGCTATTGTGGTTCCACTGGCCCATTTTAAATGCTTGGCAGGAATATGAAATTCATTATCATTACTTAGACCTCATTAAACCGAATAGAAGCATCTCAACTTACTAATTGGTTCCAAGGGGGTGGGTATGAGGAATAAGCAAAGTAATTAATACTGGTCTTATCGAGCGCCGTAGCAGGTCTTCTTTTCCCACTTCGCTCTAATATTTCCTCCGTGAGTTATAAGTCTTCTGGCATATTTACACTACAAACGCAAGTACTTTTTCCGGCGAGCGTGAAACGTGCACAAGTGAACAGAAGCTTTGTCAAACATGGCGGGAGGAAGGAGTTTTCAAATTCTGATACTTTATATTAACTAAGCAGTGACGGCAGGACGGTCGGACACACATTGTGGCGGTAAAAGAGCTTTCCCTTACAACGACATCTGTTCCCCACCGTGCACAAGCGAGGGGGGACGTGATTAAAATGTTGATTATATGCAGAATATAAACCAGCCCTGTCAGACATGTCAGCTCGGAGGTGCTGCATAATCATCCCCACACCTATTCACAGCCATCAGGCACCAAAGGTCACCCGGCCTTTGTATTAATCATTACACAGTTCACATTTTCTGCCAGGATGTGTAGGTTTGAACAGAGTGGGCAGGCGGTCGTGTCGAAGGGTTCATAGATTCCACCCCCATTTCCTTCTTGTTTCCATGACTGTGGCTTTCATTAGAGCGGGGCATCTCCAAATATAAAATAACAGCTCTGGACATTTGCCGACTGAACTGACAGACAGGAGCAGGTTGACATTTAAAAAATGACTATCTCACTGAGGAGAGACAGGGATTTTTCTTGTAATCTTCCTGTTTCTGGGGAAAAAAAACACTAGAAGGGGATAAAGTCGATAAATGCGCTTTTGATTATGGCTTTAGTGGACATAAAAGCAACCTTTACAGCGGCATGGCTTCTTTCATGCTTAACATCTCCACCGTAAAGGCTAAACAACCTCGGGGGTTTACCTTGCGTGGATCCCACTCACAGGGAAGCATCTAGGTTACTCTGGGGTCCCGTCCGGGGCTCGCAGCAGGCGTGACAGCGGAGATGACACTTACTTTGAGGCTGGTGTGCAAATGCCACTCACTGATCTGATCATGCAGTTTTCATCTCAAAAGAACAGCAGCTCCGTGCTGCGGGTAGACATTTGTCAGCAAAGTACCACCCTCTCCACAAGCCGCTGCGCAGGACCAATCTTTCAATCTCCACACTAGTCATCTTTCATAAAACTCCGTGCCTTTTGTTTGATAGTATTCTTTGCTTGTGTATTGTTTTTGATTTAACCCTGCAAGAAACACAATAGGAAATCTAGAGCACATTGACACGTAAAAAAAGGGAAAAAAAAGATCGTTTGAGGTTCCCTTTGGGTGAAAAATCACATTTTTCTGACCTTGGTAACATTTCCATCTGCTGCTTTTACGCACTGAAGCACACATTGTGACCGAAAAATGAGGTAAAACTCGTGGCTGGAGATTTCAGCACAGGGCGTTCATGTATAATTGCACTGAAAAGACTTTTGTAAGGAAGAACCGTTTGTGATAAAATTGAAGTTGAGACAATTATCACACAACAAGATATTAAGCAAAACAAACAAGTGACGTCGAGTCGTGATCTTTTTCATTCCCCTTGACTTTTAGCTCCAAAATAAATATGTCTCCTAGTTTTTCTAGCTACATTTACCCCTGGTAAACGTCTAGAATAACATCATTGCCTCTGGGACCTCAAATGCTTCCGCAGGAGATGGGGAAACAAAAGAGTCACTCGTTCTGACACAGCGGCGTCACGCATTTTTGTGCCTCTCACTGTCTTCCATCTGCATTAATTTGACATTCTCTAATCTGCCACTGCTCCAAATTTCCTGCTGCTGACAGACCTGCTGCAGCCTGCTGCTTTCAGCGACTACAGAGAACACGCGCTGGAGAAAGTGGAGCCCATTATGGGTCACCTTGGATGTATTTCCCATTAATAGGTGACAGGCATGCTGCTCTCAAACATGGACTGCTGTGATTTGGAGATCATTGCCTGCTGTCTTTTAGAAATAATTTTCAGGCTACAAAATAATTAACCACAAGATATAGAGACAGAACGTGAAGGACAGTGTTTGTGACAAGAACCCGGGGCTGGTGGACTGTTATCTACCAGCCACGCACCATCAAGATGCATTGTCACAGCACTTAAAGAGCTGTGTAATTGTAAATTGTATTAAACTTTGTACATGTAGACATAATGACACCGCTGCCAGGTTATCTATGAAACTAAGATTCTGAACTTGTCGGTTGCCATTGGCGATGGCATGGCTATTTATTTACTTGGATTATTCTGTCTCAAGCAAATAAAAGGTGGAATCCTGGATAATGCAATAAACAGCACAGACTCTGTGGAGAGCGTAGAAGCGATGGCGGAGGGCGTTGCCTTTCAGACGGCGTGCTTGCTATCAGCGTCTCCAGAGACAAGCTCACAGGCAGGGCTCATTACAGTATAGACAGCAACTTATTGCCCATTTATTATTTTGTGACATTTCTATTGAGATAGACTGGCCCTTTTTCTCCTCAGCGGTTGTTTCATCATGTTTGGAGAAGCATTTACTGGTCCCCCGTGAGCCCTGCTTACATTTGTTAGGGTAGACTGAGCAGCAGATACACAGAAATTAGAATCTTGCATTCGTATCTTGCGTGATTTGATAGTGTCGGACTCCATCCGGCCTTCTTGTCCGTTACTCGTCAGATTTTGATGCAGACTTGTTCCAGTGTGACTCATTCTGTCATTCAACCCAGCGTTACTCACTCCCAGTCCTGCCAACCAGACGGCACTCATGTCAGGTGTTGTGTGTTCAAATGAACACACTGTTCTGGGTGAATTTCTATATATGAAGAACTTGAAACAATTTCCTGCAATGAGACTTTGCAGCTCACTATAAAATGTGCTTGTGACTCTAAGTAGGGTCATTCCACAACCTCAGACCCTCCTGAAACAGCTGCCAAAACCGCAAGTAATGCATTTTATAAAAATAACCATCCTAGCACTACTGGGGGAAATCAATACCAGGACTCTGAGGGCACCTAAACACTAAAACCTCATGATAACAATGTTAAACGCTAACTAGCTCAATCAATATGTTTGGAGTGATTGGATAGAGTTTGGCCTGCCTCTGCAGAATAAACCTACCAAACCCACATTATTTATTAAAAAAGAAAACTTTTCTTTAAAGTCTCGCTGTTAAATTTATTTGAAGTTAAAGTTAAATCAATTTCAAACATCAGTAGAAAGAACCAGTATCATTGCACAGGTACCTCTTGATTCTGCTTATTCTGACTTACTCGCCTTCGTACTCTTCGTATCGCTTGGGCTTATTTGCCTTCTTTTTAAAGCGCTGACAATAGTGTAGAGCAGGGCCAGGGCACGCCATTTACATCAAGAGTTGACGCACAGATTACAAGAGAGACACTGAAGTGTGAACTTCACAATCATGTGAGACGTCATTTAATTCAGAAAGCAAGTTAATGAGACACGCGGAAAAAAGTGAAGTCCACATGAAGAGATCTTTGGATGTGAGGCTGCATAATTACAGGAGGTAAAGCGCGGCACGGCGCCTCCGTTCTGAAGGAATTAAAGTACACATGCTTTGCACGCTTGACCTTAAAGGCATTGGGTGTTCAAACAACCCCAAACCACACATTTAGTCAGATATTCTCTTTTGTCTTTTGTCTCTTTAACACAGTGAGAAAAGCAAAGATTGCTTTGTTATATTTGCATCTGTCTTTATCGGTTAAGTTATGAAAACACTCATTGTTCATTGACCACTGCCCACCACCTGTTCAGTGTTTCAGGGACCCCCCTAAACAGCAACGTAAAAGTGCAACATCTTTGGCGGAAATGATAAATACGTACTGGTAAACCTGTCAATATTCAATAGTTAAAATTCAGATAAGGACTTTTTGTGAGGGAACAGTAATTATCCCAGAAGCACCAAATCATGTAGAACAAATTCCTGACCCCCTGTTAGCGCTTCCAGCTTGCACCTTATTGGGTGCAGGTTGTAGGTGGCCGCCTCATTTCCCAGCAGCCTTCGTGCTGCTGCTCAAAGTTATGAGGACGCAGGATCCGGACGGTTGACCCCTGACCCGACACGTAACGATTTCAGGTTGACCCTGTTCCCTGCCAATCATTGTGTTGTGAAACCCCCTCTCACACCTCACACACACACGCACGCTCACAGAGACACACACACTCGCGCCTTGAAGCCATTTTATAATTTGAGCCACTGACTTTGTTCATAGTTGCTGATGATGGGAGAAAATGGAAAATACAGAAAACAATTATATCTCTGCACGGTTCCGGCTCGCACCTGATGAGAGCGCTCATCTCCAGCCATGTTATTCTCAGTCTCCATATGAAATATTTAAAATGGAAAAGATGCGGCCCTGGAGCATGCAGCGTGCTGTACTCACCCACTGAAACCTCAGCTGAGCTTTGACTGTGCTCATCAGCATCGCGCATAGCTTGTGTTTAAAGGTACCAGTACACCTGCCATCTGGAAAAACCGAGCTGATTAGCATTTTTATTTGGTTTTAATATATTCTTCCGAGGTGAGCATTTCCAAATTTAGAGTAACCTGTTTTTTCTTTTTCTTTTTTAATTATTATTTATTTTTGCTCTGCTTGCGCGCAAACACGCAATGCAAGTTAATTCTGTTGACTAGTGTGTTTTTAATAGATCAAAGAGGAAATCTGGGCCTGTCTTATGCAATTAAGGAGATGCATTAAGAAGAACAAACCCCTGTGGGCTGTTGTTTTCAAATGATGCCCCACTGCTTCCACGGGTACACCGCGATTAATGTTGTGCAGATATGCCCTTTTGTTGAGTGCATCAGACAGCAGGCAACATTTTCCCAGATCTGGATATTTTCCATTCCAACTAGAGACTGTTGATGTTTTCCAGAATACAGAGCCAGGAGTCATTTAAGCACCAGGAATGTGTTTTTGGGATGGATTGATGAATGGAATACTGTGCCATTCCTCCTGTGTTTTTTTTTTTCAAGCCATTCTAGCTGTGCCATTATTTATTTAATAAAAAAGGATCCATGAGGTAACGTAGCTATGAAGGAGAATAATGTTTTTTTTAAGCGGCAGTATTAATGCAAACGGTCGTTATGTGAAGTTTTCTCCTCTAGCGTGAGGTGAATGAATGAAGAAACCTGCATCAGGAGATGCAGGACGCTCCAAAATATTCTAATGTAGTGAAGCGATAGATGCAAATGCAGCCACGGCACATTTCACAAACCCACAGCTCATTGTCAAACATTACTTCAAATCACATTTACCGGCGAAATACAAGACACATTTCTCCACCACCCCCTCCCCCTTCCTCTCTCTCTCTCTCTCTCTCTCTCTCTGTCCGCACTTTCTTCTAACAACCTCCTTGATCTGGTGTCACGCTGATGGCTGTAATTGTCAGATGGTCTTTGCTGGACAGCCCTCACATGTGGAGAGTCTGAGCCCAGCAGGTGGGAGAGGACGGCGGCTGAGGTGGCTCGAGTCTGCTCCTCTCGTCCTTCAGGGTGCAGCCACCAGTTTGAGCGATAATTGCACCGCGCGGCCAGTGTTCATATTCATGACAACCCTGAAGCAGCCCTCTTCTGCAGTGAGATGTCTTTTTTTCTTTCCCAGCCTGCTCTCAAACGTCGCCGTCATTTTACATTTAGCGAGCTTCAGGGCCTCTCGCTGAAGATGAGCAAAACACAATTATTCTTGTTTACAGCAAACTTTGACACTTTTGTCTTTTCTGGAAAATAAACTCGTGAGTTTATGAATATGGATGTTAGTAATTGAGCATGTAGTGGATGCTCATTAGGCAAGCTTACAGGTAAATTCCCATGTGTTGTGGATTATACCTTGAAATCGACACAAAAGAAATATGTCCTTTTTGGTTTTCATTCTTTGAGACATATTCTGTCACATGGTTCTGCAATGCATCTATTTACCATCACAGGCTTTGAAAAGATAATGTCTTCGTGAAGGAACAGCTTCACGGTCATAGAATTAAAGTTTAACTATCCTCTCCTCAAAATCCTCACACATCTTCAGCAGAAAACAGCGCCTCTTAGAGAGTTGATGTTATGAACAAATATTTGATTTTATTCAAATCTAGTCCTCACAGATGGTTGCACATCAAATAATTGTAAAGATTTTACTCTTTGCTCTTGCCCTAATGAAGTACATCGACAAGTAGATGGTTCACTAATTGAATCTTCACCCAATGTCTGTTAAAGTTTCACATTGATGAATGATGATGAATTGATGATGAATGACACTGATGAATCAGTGTCTTAGCTTGTGCACTTATTGGGCTTTGCTTGCACTTTATTCACACTTTTGATGAGCTTCAACGAGGGAAACCTCTATAGTTTAATAGCGATATCGGCGTGTTGATTACTTGTTTTTGTCATTTATTGTTGCTTAAAAATTAGGACAGTTTTTAAAAAAGTGATTAAAAATACACTCAATGTGAGAAATGTAGTTAGACTCTCAAAACCAGCAAAAATGGTCTGTTTGATCGCCCCTGAGACTTTGATTTGTTTCTCTCCTACTTCTTCTCCCTTATCAGAGGGGGGCACATGTGAAGTAATCGCTGCTCACAGATGCTGTAATAAGAATCGTATTGAGGAGCGGTCACAGACAGTCAAGTGTTCCTGTCTGCCTGGCAAGGTGGCTGGAACTACCAGGAACCGACCCTCATGTGTGGACGGTGAGTATTTGAGCAAATCCAGAACACGTACTAAAGCTGTATTTTCCTAAACCTCATCCCAAGATAGCGCGAACATGGAAAGAAAAACACAAAAAAAATAACAAAAACAGGTTTGTCTGGATTCTGGTGCACCACAGGAAAAGAAATGATTTCCATTTTTCTATTTAATCCAACTAAACATGTATTTCACAAGCTTGACAGCACTTTTTTTTTTGTGAAGACGCAGAGATCTGGCTGAATAAAAGCCTCACCCATGCATCGTCTCGTTCCAGACAAGATTAACATTACCTCCACTGCTGACAGACAGCAGAAGGTGTCTGCAGAGGTTTATTCCAGCAGCCCATGAATATTACACCCCAGGGAACAGTGAAAGAAAGGCTAATGTGAAGCAAAGAGCTGCCTAGAAAACTGACCGCACATACATCTACTTCATAATAACGGTAACATACTTCTCTGCGTGAAGGTCGGCGACACAGGCATCGCCATTTTTTGTCCCATGGACATCTTGATGTGACGTCATGCTCCTAAACCACCAGCAACCCCACAGAACTTTAACAACTGACACGATATTGGATGGAGACTGAACCATGTGCCATTATTGAAACCAGCGTGAACCTAAAGAACGCCAAACACTACCACCCTGTCAGAGAAGTTACCTTCCTCAAGCACAAACGTGCATGTATCCAGCGATACCTCTGAAATGTCACCGGCGGTTAATTCTAAACGCAGGTCACCACTGGGAGTGCCGCCATGTGAAACAGTCACCTGCATCATTATCTCACTTGTCTCTGCTGCCTGTAGCATCCATAGTAATTGGGAAGTGGTGGTGCGAGATGGAGCCTTGCCTGGAGGGGGAAGAATGCAAGACGCTCCCTGACAACTCTGGCTGGATGTGCTACGCTGGCAACAAAATCAAAACCACCAGGGTAAGAGAATTTCTCCTGACCATGCACGTGGCACTGACAAAACAATGTAATTAGGATGAATTTAGCTGTGAAAAAAAACCAAACTGTCACTAAATGTATCTTTTTTTCTTTTGTTAGAACACACAGCCATATACCACATCAACGTATTAACACTTTGGAAAAGGTGCGATGGAACGCCGCCGGTTCCAGGTCAGCCTCTTCATTTCTGGGTTACTTCTCCCAGCTTCAGTTTTGTAAAACACATATTTCCTGTTTTATTTCCATTTGTCTTTTCAGCGCTGTCACAGGACCGATTATGACAAAGACAATGAACCACTTGTTGCTTTGGGAAACGTGAAAAAGATCAGAAGTCTGAGAAGATGTAGAATACGTAAAGCACACCCCGTTCAAGGCTGCTGAGAACACTGACATTCCGAGCTGCCTCGGGGGGGACTTCGTCATAACCTTGTAACAAATACACCCTCCCTTTATCATTCTGAGGCAGAGTTTCTGCGGACGTGTTTGTGGAGACCATCCAACCTCCCTCCTCTGGAACCAGTATGGCGTGTTCAGTCTAAAGCACAATGGTGAGAGAGGAGTACATGACTGGACATGCGTTAACCAGGAGCAGTAGTTGACAGCCCTCAGGTGTTTCATTTTTTTTTTTTTTTTCATTTTCTTTATGAGTATTGTCAGAAAAATGCTGTTTATTGTTTGTTACTTCTGTACATGGACTAATGGTGATGGTGGTGGTGAAATGATCATTCATTCCCCGAAAGACTCCGTAGATCCTGTAAATTTGACCATTTCGTGTACGGTGCTCGTCTGCCTTCGACCACTCTCAAATGGCTTTAAAAACTCGCCAACTATCCTGACACTGATTGATTTGCCAAAATGTGACACCAGTGGGTTGGTTGTAATACTTGAAATGCCTTAATTTGATTCGAATCTGTCAAAGGGTCATGATGTTACATCAGATGTACATATGGAGCCATCTTAGCCGACATGTACTGAAATTTCATTAAAGTTCTTCATGTAACTAAAGTGAGTCTCTGAAAGGGCTTAAGGTGTCTAAAACAACTTGACATTTTAAAAAACTATTAAAAAGAAGTGTAATCAGAGTGTGACCCTAACAGCAGTTGAATTATATTAAAATTTCTCTCCCCACCGGAGCCGCAGGTCACCGATCACCGTTTCGTCCCTCTTGTAGGCAACACCAATGGAATAATTCGCCGTTGCACACCCTGCAGATAAATGGCTAACAGGGGTTTGGCCCGTGTTTCCAGCACTTTGATGCAGTATCACAGCGGGGCGCGTTCACAGCCTCGTCCCCTCTGGGCCTCTGTTGCTGCCGTACGAGTATCATCCATCTTCTAGAAAAATTAGTGTTTTCTACACCTCCCACCTGCTGGAGTTGTTTCCGCTCCAAAATATGTGTAGTTTGGTTTAACTTTAACGGTGTACTTGTCACCTAACGGAAGGCCTCACAGCAAATATACGCTTTTTATCAGCCACTGACAACGAGCGGACCACAGACACCTAGATCACAGACACTGGATCTACGATTATGGACTAATCAGGTCAACAAGCAGGAAGACCCACGGTAACATTTCTGGCCTTGGAGATAAATGTATTCATTTCTGCATGTTCAAGATCTTAATTAACTGCCTCCCCCCCACCTTTTGTTATGCGCTGTAATTTTTTAAACATAGTTTCTGCCTGCTGTGGCTTGTGGCTGTTTATCCCCCGAATTTTATGCCAATTATTAGAATGGGCGTGTGCGGTAATTAGAAGAACACTGCATGGTAAACACAGCTGGAGGCCTAAAAGCTATAATGCAAGAATGGCGCATACGCAGGTTATTTCTGCGGTGGTGTAGTCTCCACATTATCTGTTGGTTCCATCTGCTCTGTGGATTGTGCTGCATTAACACAAATGCCAGAGCACGTTGTCCATCAGTGTGTTGTAGTGAAATGACTCCGTTGGTAGAAACAGTATTGACATACATACATACACACATACATACACACATACATCCTTGGCGTGCTTAAGTTGGTGCTTTATTTGTCACAGGCTTGCAGTTGACAGATTTTTGTTTATTTCCAGCACTGATTTACTAAATGGGTATATTTGCTCAAATGTGCAGTAGGTTTTTTTTAGGTTTGTTTGTTTGTTTTTAAAATTTTATTTCAGGGTGTGTTTCTGGGCTGCCGATGTCTCACATCAAGCTGCAGAACAGTGAGAAATAAGAGGTGAGTGATGATGATGATGTGCCCTGACTTCATTTTATGATGCACCAGGGACATCCTGGGAATTGAGGCTCCCCAGGGTTTCTTCTTAAGACACACTTCATTCCCCACTCTCAGGCAGTCTAGTCATGCTCCTCTCTCCGCACTCGGAAGTCGCTGCTCCGATTCCACCAATATTAAGACAAGGCATAAATCAATGGGATGTGATGATATGCCAGGTGTCAAATACCTCCTGTCACGACGAAATCCCCACCAGCCAATAATGATCCGCTAGAAATAGCATGCTGGAGGTCTCTTTTAATGCATGGAACTAACAGCATGGCTGCTGTTAACGTTGCTTATATGAGAAACTGGTAGATACAAAAGTTTTTTTCCTCCGTTTCACCTTTATTTCTTTAGCATTTAACTGTTGCCGAGATTCAAGTCTAATCACATTCTGCACTGAGATAGCTATCCGCCGCTGCTGCAGGATTCTAAGATTTCAGCGTCAAGGTAACGCGGACTAAACTGGATTGTAATTAAAGTTGACGCCAGGTGCCTTGTGCTCCTTCCCCCTCCTTCTGGGCCTCTCATCTAAATGATTCATGCAGAAAACAATCCTGTTAGGTCCTCACAAAAAACAACAGCTTGATCACACAAAGGCAACATGCACAGCTTTACAATGGTATCGGCGGGGAGGCTTAAATCACGTTATGTCGTCCCACTGGGCTGACGTTCTTTGTTGCCGCACGTGAGTTTTTACCGCTATTCGTCCTGACAAATGAGCGAAACTAAGTCAGAGCACTGAAAGTGGCTCGCTCACAGAATCTGTCCTGTCTGGAAGACAAGGATTGGCACAGGTTCTGGATTCCAGGTGTGATAATTTGGCCTGCTGTGAGCTTGAAGGGACTCTTTGCAAATACATGTGACAGGTGAGCACTGGCCATATGCTGGTGAGGCTGGCATCGTAGCAGAGTCACCTTAGATGCTTCATCAGATTGAAACTACTCTGGAACTGCGTACAGTGGACTTAATTAATTCTAAATATACTGGAGATGTCAGGCTTTTTTTCCCTTTGAAAAATAGGGAAAGGATTTATGTCTTTGTGAGAAAGCCAAGCCTGAATTAAAGATGAGCTTCCCTCCTGCTTTTTGTCAAGCTATTGTGAACACCGCAGCATGTACACAATGACTACAGGTAAACAAAAATAGGTTTGGAGAAGATCAGCTTTGTAGAGGAGCGGAACAGAATTACCATGACATGGAAGTGCCTCCAGACTGCGTTAGAGAGCTGTGGCTTTTGTTATTTATATGTCTGCAGCAGCCTGAAATTCGGCTCTGGAATACCTGAAAAAGGGCCACCAAAGCTCAGCACCGGCTTTAATTGGACTGCTAATTCGGGTCCACACCTCCTAACACTGAAAACAGGAGGATTGCGCCTTTAGATGCAAGCAAAGGCAGATATTTTTATTTGTTTGTTCCCTTAAAGACAATGACATCATGTGCACGTCATCTGTCGAGGCAAAGGACATGAAATGAGCAGCGAGCGACTCATGTCTATCCTTCCTCTCTCACTGTGGCTTCTTGCTGTGGGTTATTTTCCGTCTCCTCCACTTTGGCCTCACCCTTTTGCTTGACTTTAATGGGGAGTGACAGTAAATCACAATTACCCCTATGAGACTCTTTAAAAATAGGTTAGAAAATTAGACCGTCTTCTTCTGGAACGCCTGGTGAGAGCACATCAGGTCACAACTTACAGGTTACCGAGCAGTGACGTGGTGGTGGGGTCAAACCTCAGTCCTCGGCCATGTTAGATGTTTGCAATGCTAGCAAATAAAACGGGTTTTTTTGTATGTGTGTGTCATACATTTATGCAGTTTTTTCTATCTATCCAATACATCACACATATGTAACCTTTAAATATAAAGAGATTAGTCAGTGAGAAATTCTCAGAATATGTATTTTATTCATGTCCTTGTCCTTGTCCTTTTTTTTTTTTTTTTTTTTTTTAAGCGAGTTGGAGATTTAATGAAATTGAAAAGGCGGTTATAACATCTTAGAACTGAACCAGGGAACTGTAGGAATATTGGTAATAGTTCATCTTCATCTTATCTTTTTATCTATTCATTAATTAAATATGTAATTGTTTTGTTCATCCCAACCTGTGAGATATAGAAATGTCACATGACTGTGAAAAATTCCACTTAAAACAGAAACACAGACCTGGAATAACAGGTGGAGAATATGCAGGCAGCAACTGATCCATTACGCTCGTTTCAAAATGAAAAAAAGCAGAAGGCATCAACATATGGCTTACAGTCTGCAAATGAATACCTGGTGCCTTATATTGGCGCCGCACAGGTCCGTGACAATGCCTGATAACAAACCGCCGCGTTTCATTAATATCAAACACAACCACAAGGCACAAATGCTTATGAATACATCACACAAAGATGATAACCTTAATATTGTGCAATTAACGTTCACATACTGAGCACAGAGCCAATGTTCAGTCCTCTGTTTTAATTAAACAAAAATTCCATCTCTACTGCGCAAAGTATGTGTGCATAATGGCAATGCAAATAGACAGGAACCCGTCATCCAGAACCACACGAATTTTACTTTATGGCCCTGAGTCACCTACGAAGTTGCCTGCAGTAAAAAGCTAATTTAATTCAGGCACACAAACGTGCACAGGCACACACAGAGAAAAAAAAAACAAGTGATGCAAGACTCCCGTTTATGTTTTTATTACAAGTGTCAATTCCAGAAAAAGGGGAAGAGAGCAGCGTTTTCATTATGCTATCGTGCCCCAGGACGGTTGATTTTCCATTAGTGAACACAGACTGTGGGGGAGGTTTTCTGGTACATATCAACTGAAACAAAATGAGCTGCGACTAATGGGTTAGTGTGTGTGAAAACGTGATTAGAACAGTTCAAACACGATAAAATCTTATAGTTCTTCATTCACTGATAAGTAAGTAAGTAAAATGTGTTTGTATCACACATTTACAAATGACGTGCTCTGCAGCCGGTGCATGAAGGAAATATATATACGTATATGAAAAAAACCACATAATAAGCACATGAAGATCCAGCCAAAACTGCAGAGAGAACTTCCAGGGACAATGAAAAGACAAAATAACTCATGGAGGCAGGGACCTCCATCCAGAAATCACGTGCAGTGTCAGCCTGCCAAACGCAGGCTGAAGCAGATGTTGCAGATTACAGTTGGTTTGGTCGACGTGCTGAATTTATTCTGCGTAACGGCTGTTAAAGAGAAGGTTTCTGCACAGAGATGAAGCTCCCCATGACTGGCTTTAGGTTTACTCTGCAGCGCTCCTCAGATTTCTTTATTTTTCCTAAAGGCCGTCTGCAACAGTGTGATTCACTCGGTTTATCAAAGACACACCTGAAAGTCACCTAATGAAAGTCTCAGAGACTCCTTTGAAAGTAGAAGATAGTTGGGAAATCTCATTAAGCAAAGAGCCCCAAATTTCCGGCAGCATGGCCATAAACTGCAGCGGGATGTAAAAAGATGCTTTTATGTAACCTAAATTCTAAAAGATGTAAAAGAAATTGAAAATCAATGTTGTTGTTTTTTTTTTTGTATATCTCTGACAAAGCACGACCCTGGTGGTATAAAAGCATATCACTGACAACAAAGTAGCATAGCAAAATACATAGCAAATAGTCTGCAGAAGCCTTTGTATGAAACAATTCTTCATACGACAGATTTCAAGAACACCTTGTGAATCTCTGAATGTTTAACTTTAATGAGCTTTGTATTTCTATATAAGAATAAAGATGAGGTGCGAGATGGGGACCGGTTCAGTGTGCAATGTAGACAGATAAAACTGTCAGACTGAGATTTAAATTGCAACAATATTCAAAGCCAGACGAGAGATTTTTTTTTTTCAAAGATCTTAATCTTTTGTGTGCGCGCTCAACGCGGCAGCTCAGAGGATCCGTACAATCAGCAGCGTGTCAAGATGCAAAAATAACAGTCACCTGCTGAAAATCTGACCGCAGACGAGCGGCTGGTCTTATCTGCCGCTGAGCTGAATGTTGGGCGGAGGAGTGATGCAGCAGAACACGATGTCGATAGGGTGAAGCTGACTTTTGTCCTTTTGGATAGAAAATGTCATGCCTGAAAATTGAGCACCAGATCTAATCAGTTCATGCTTGATTCCAGGTGGGTGACTGCAGTAAATTTGAGGACAATTCCTGCAGGCGTCCCTGAGACAAACACAGACGGTTGAGTGCAAAACATTTTGGAGTAGTTCAAACTGTTGTTAGCTGTTATTAAAACCACGAGGAGCCCAGCTGGTTAGTCGGGAAAGATAATAATTCCAAAAATGAACAATGAACAATTGTCATCCAACACCGAAAAATGTATTTTAGAATTTTTTTTATATTTAACTAATAACAAATAAAGGATGGGGCTTGAGTTCGAAAACAATGCTAAACAATCAAGGTGTTGTTCTGCTTATAAGTCGCCTAATTGCAGCCAGCTCGCGTGCAGCGTTCACTGTCTGCTGCTTTGGAGGAGATGAGGTGGAGTCAGTTTACGTTATTAGAAAAACGTCTCCTCCTTGTAAACGCGTCAGGGATAATAGAGAGGCAGTCAAAGCGGATTCAGAGGGAGCGTTATTGGCGGGAGAGGGGACGGCGGTAATAGCTGTAAACATCCTGCTCTGTCACTGACGACCGTTTGCGAGGAGGCAGAGAGGATCCAATGTTTCCCATCGTTACTTAAAGCTGAGTTCCTCTCCACAGGAGGACTTGGTTTAAAGAGACGAACAAAAGCGCGATGTAAATACCCTCAACGGTGAAGGAGTTGCTCTCCTCTCTCTCCATTCTCCACACCATTAGCATTTCAAACAGTCCTTGTTTTGCATCCGAGCTTCATGCTTGTGTGTGTGCCATCGCAGCCTTGCAGGTGGCGGTCTGTCCAACCAGTCAAAAACAACCTATTTGTGGTGTTCCGCTTTGAGCTGTAAATCCTGTGGGTCACATTCTCTATAACTCACCCAGAAAAAGAAAGAAATATAAAAACTCCCTCTTTCTTGACAGTTTCTGCAAGCAGGGGCACCTAAACTCTACCTGTCCCATCACATTGTGATCAGAATATCAAACACTGCGACGAGCTTCTGCAGCTGCGCTGGAGTGTGAAAAGTTGATACTTTATTTTGCATCTATTCTTCCCTAAAAGATTGTTACCTACAAGTGATTAACTCTAAACAAAATTGAGTTTACACCGGGAGAAATGAAAGCAATGAGATGTTGCAGTTTTTTGAATAAATTCAGATTGTGATTGGTTTGTCAGATGAGGCGTTTACTGTCCTCAGAGCTAGTTCCCTGGTAGTTCGGACCAGTGTGTGGAATGGATGGAGCTGCTACCGTGAAACCTGTAAAGAACAAATGAAATTATATTTGCAGCGCTGGTTTTCTGCTTTTCGATCACGTCAACAAGTTAAATCGGAAATGTGACATCTTTTATCAAACCCTTGTCTTCTTTTCTGTAATTCTCTGACATGATTCTATTAACATTTTGGTTTCTTTATGACCCCTCTGACCACGTGACTGCGGGGTATCGATCCCCCACCAGCTAACACGTCCCAGTCCAACCGTAAAACGATCCCCCCCGAGAACCATAAACGCAGTTATTTCGAAGGATGCGTTTCTAAAAGCAGCGTCTGTCAGATTTAATTACATGAGTTTTAGTGTTCCGTATTAAATTCCAGCTTATTCCGTGCGTGCCCTCGTGGCCTCATCATTCAGGGGCTCACAGAATTGTTTTCAGAGCCCAGCAGAGATCCGCGGTGGACACGGCCAGTGGGACCCATGATCAAGCCCGACTAAGGAATCTGTCAGCATCAAAGTCTGAGATTTACTAAAATAAACTTTGTGATATTCGCTCAAGCAAGACTAGTGGGATTCAAAAGGAGCCAATTTACTGTAGTACAAGACTATTTAAGCATCTTCTCCATAATAAATCCTGCATTGAAGCAATTTCCTGTTTCTGTGTTCTATGAGTGAGGCAGCTTCTTTGTTCACCTTTGTGGTCTTGACTTTGTTACCGGAGATGCACGACCAGCCGGTGAGATCGGGGAGAACTCGGCACTCCTCTCCTAAAAGACACGGCTCCATTTTACACCACCACTTTTGCCGCACTATGGACGCTGTAGAGAAATGCAGCACAAAAGGTCATTTCAAACAGACAAATATGGGAGAGACAATAATCAGATTTCATACTCTATGGTCCTTAACGAGTAGGGTATTGTGGGCAAGTGGAAATGATTCTACTTTGACAAATGGACCGCAAAAATGTTGACTTCATAGAAGCCAAAATGGGGCCTTGGTCACATTACCTTCAACACAAGAGGGCAGAGCCCTTGTTGTCCCCGCCACCTGTCCTGGGAAGCAGGAGCACTTGACAGTTTGAGAGCGTTCTTCAATCTTGTTCTTGTTGCAGCAGCGATGGGCAGCCACCACTTCACACGTTCCTGTCCTCTCCCGCTCTGGCCCTGAAGGACACAAGTTAGCAGAAAATGGCCCACTTTTGAGAAGAATCAACACTCCACATTGTATAGTTTGCATATAAGTAGAGGCAGATTAAGTTTTTTTTTTCTTTTCCTTTCATATTCTCAAATTGTCATAAAAACGCAGACGCTTTACAGCTATAGCAAAGGTTTGTGGAGCAACAGCACCCCCTAGTGGCCAAAATGCAAACGTAAATGACGCCAACGTTTCTGGGGCAGCATTAAAAAAAATTAATTAATAGATTAATTATTCATTTATCTGGAATAAACAGATATATTGGGATTTCTACATATTTATACCAAAGTGATTAAAAATAGATACATGCACAAAAACGTAAATGGACAATGACCGTGTTGACCTTTGTTTCCACCTAGGTTTCATTTTATTGCTGAAACTGTCATCCTGGCGCCCAGGTTGGTGACCAGGAGCCTTAATGAGCCTCTCGGGGGCTAACGTTGGTCTGGCGAGTCTGACACCTACCCATCTGGCCTCTGGAGCTTTGGTTGCCAGTGGCCACTAGCTGGCTGCAGACGCCTGCAACGCACAGCAGCAAGAGGCTCCAGTGGAAAGGTCGAGCAGAGACGATCACATTCATGGTTCTATCTGCATAGGGGAGAAGAAAGAATCATTTGCACGCATTTTACCATCAAATAAATGTCCCCAGATGTTAAATTATTCTGTTATTAATTTTTTCCGATGGTGCGTCACCGTAGATCTCGGGACTATTTTTAAACTCAGAAATAAATATTCAAAAATAAATGATTAAATAAATAATGAATGGACTTTGAGGCGGATGAGTGGACCTCACACACTCCTGACTCACTGCAGCCTCCTGGCAGCAAACCTGATTTCCCTCACAGCTAAATTCTGCCTTTAAAACCACTTTTATGAGTCAGAGGAAAAACTGGGACACTCAAGTCAGCAAAACAGTTGCGCGTATGCAAGATAGTAATGCATGACTGCTGGATGCATTAGCATGCAAAACTGGCGGACACGGGGAGAGATTAAGCAGTAAACAGTAAAAAAAAAAATAAAAATAAAAAAAGGAAAAAAGAAAGAAAAACTGGTTGACATTTTGGATCGAAATTTGCTGCGCGGATCATTTTCTGCCGCAGACTAATCAGTTAATTGAATTTTTAAACTGTAATTAGGTTTTAGGTTAACTGCCGAAGTCACAACCGAGCTGGACGTGTAAAAGTGTAAATACCACAGGTAGAAAATAAGAAAAAGCGTCGATCACCTCCTTTGGCTTTTACGCCGCCGTGACCCGCTGCGCAGTCCTCATCGGTGGATCATTTCATCAAGTTGGTAGAAATTTCCGGGCTATTTTCCCCAAGTTTTTCCCCCCTCTGTTGTGATAACAGCCCCCCCAGAAGCTGCGCTTTCACACCTCAGCACCTCTCTGCCGCTCCGAGGACGTGGGTGCGAGAGACGCGCTGGCCTGTGAACGCGGAGCGCGCCGAGCCTGCCAGCTTTCCTTGTCCTACAAATTAAAACTTAATCAAGTCAGAAACCATCTGTCCGCCGGACAATATGCGGCTACTTTCATTAAGGCTCTAAGAAGCTTATAGCCAGTCCTATATTGACGCGGCGGCGCAGAGACGCGCGGCCAATCCCTCCGAAGCTGCTTCCTGGGAGCTGGAGGCTGTCAAACATCAGCTTCACCTGTTTTCCTACTGAAGCAGCACAGGTGAGGCTGTAGGCACTGTAATACTTAGCTCCAGCGATGTACCAGGCCCGTTTCAAGTTGTAACGTGCTGAGAATTCAGCTCATTTTCAGGCGGTCGGAACCTTGTCTTTTAGGTCAGCTGGCTCATGAGAATCTGCAGAATTTCCCACAAATACAGTGAATGTCTCAAATATTTGAGTATCTGTGATGTGCCACGAGACGGTCAAATGAATCGGGTGACGGGGACTTTCACAGCCATATTAAAACTTTATTCGAGCATAGTGCACATTCGTATTCTCACTTAACTGACAGAAACGGCTACAATATACAGTAAGTCAACAACGCAACAAATACACAAGCAAGTAAACAATGTTACTAAAAAACTATTTAAATGATTCCATGTTTATGTGGTAACCAAGAAAAGCGGAATTTTACGACTGCAACGTCCCAGTAACCTTGTGGAGTCAGCGTCAGTGCGGGAGATCTGGGCGATCAGGTGATGAAATTGAGCTTGAAGAGGACCGTCTGAGGCGTGGTGATGTCGGCCACGGCCAGTTCCTGCCCGTCAGACAAGCCCAGCTCTGCAGCCCCGCACAGAAACACACGCTTCACTCCTTCGTGCACGTTAATCCCGAAGGCAGAGACCGCAGATCGGAGCTGCTTACCTTTTAAAGTCTTACACAGGTTCGGCCTGGTTCGCTCCTCGATGGACTTTATTGACTAGAAAAACAGAATTCAGTCATATTTTAATCACGAGTAGATGTTTTGGAACATGACATGAGACAGTTCATTTTACATTAGCGCGTGACTCATAAATAAATAAGAATTTAACTAGAAATGAATAACATGATGACCGGTTTCTATCAGTTACAAGCTGCGTTTTACCTGCAAGTAGAGCGTTTTGTTCTTTCCCTCCAGAGTTGTGGTGATGGCCGGGGATTTCATTTGTCTGGAAAAACATTGAAAAGCTCTTTTTAGCTCAAACTTGCTCCTTCACAGCTAAACATGCCGGTTTCTTCACAAGGCAACTCACAGGGACGAGTTCTCGGTGAGGTACTCTAGAACATCCTGCAGTTTAGCCGAGGAGGAAAACTGGAGGTTTTGAGGCACCTGGCTGCACGCGGCGCAGTTTTTCTGGAAGCAAAGGACAGCTGGTTACAGTTGTGCTGCAAGATGTACAGAAAAAAGAAGAAAAACGCTCAACAAACCTTTCGTTCGGCTTCAAACGTGTAGGTGTAGAGCCCATCTACATCATTAAAGACCAGGTAGTTGTTTAAAGGAACATACGCGCTGCAGAGAGGAATCTCAGGGTTAGTCACCGTCAGTCAGAGCAGCAGATGAGGAAGAGTTTATCTTGATGCTAACCTTGAAGCTATTTTAAAGACTTCTGTGGCGCAGGCAGCTACAAAGACAAAGATAAAGCGGAGACATAAAACCACAACTGCGCAAACATACTGTTTTCATCTTCGTCCACTCTTGCCTGCAGCAGCTTCGGATCAAAAAGGCCAAGACGACACTTACCAGCAATGACAGCATTAGTTGATGCCACAGCAGGAATAATTCTCTTCACAACTCCTAAGACACAAGAATTGTGGAGTTTTGCACCATTCCACACAGAAGCAACGGGGCGCTGACCTGATGGGCGCGCCCGAACTCACCTTGAGTGAGTCTGTAGGTCACCCCCGTGATGCTGAACTCAGAGGCTCGCTCTTGAGCTCTATCAAACACCCACTGGATGTGCTCGGGATTGTCTCCATCTAAGCTAATATCTGGACGAGAACCCCGCTGAGGTTGTTACTGTTACTACAGCACAGGGACAAAAACGAAGTTCCGTCTTACCTCCGAATGGCTTTTCTTTGGGCCACTGTAGGATTCTTGCATATTCGATGCAATGCTCTGGTAGCCTTGGCATAGATGCGATAGTGCACATTGGAAAATTAATCTGTGGATTAGAAAATGACGGTGAAGCAAAAACAAATCCACAGATTCTCAAAAGAGTCTCAAAAATTTAAGGATGGATTGAAATAATCAGGGGAATAACAGCAGTGCCATGAAGGCTGACCTGCGGAGGATACAGCTCCAGTGTGCATTCAATACAAGCAGTCATGCCGGGCAAAATGACCCGGGCATTTCCTTTGAAGCCTTCAGTGCCTCCATCAATCAGGGGGATGATGGAGCTGGGATCTACAACTTCATCTTCATAATTCAGCAGCGATATCTGAAAAAGACGCCCGTAGTTCCGGCTAACTTCAGACTCCAAGCTTCCGTCGGTTTGAGGTCGAGGCGCGAAAAACAGCGTAGTGGTTTCTCACCAGCATCCCATTCATCCAGCGTCTGGCAATGATGGAGTCCAGTCCGCAGACGATGATGTGGAACTCTGGACAAAGATCACACAGGTTAGCGCCCTGAGGATCCTCCGCTAGGAGCTCTGCTAGCGCACGGACCACGCTGCGCCAACACTTACGCCTGTAGAAAGACTCGTCCAAGTCCTGGATCTTTTTGAAGTGGCTGCAGGTTTTGTGTTAGGGAGTGTTTTTAAAAAAAAAGTCAACAAGCTTAACAAAATGTGAACAAAACTTGGTGAAATTGTAATTATGGCTGCTGCTGTTGCAGGGATACGGGACAACCGTGCATCCAGGAACGCGACTGTTGACAAATTCGGCAGCTACTTCTGCTTTTGGTCGCCCGACATCTTTGGGTCTGGAAAGACAGAGGTAAACACAATTTAACATATTTGATGACATACATTGTGGTTATATTTTATACATATGAAGTGGATCTAGCTAAAATTTTAAAACAAAAGTAAAACACACCTGAAAAGAAACTGTCTGTTGAGGTTGGACACATCAATAGTGTCCATGTCAACCACATGAATGAGACGAAACCCAGACAGGGCCTAAAGCACAGCAATACACACCGGTGTGTATTTAAATACTTGGATACACAATAGGTTTTTTTCTTAGCATGTTTCATTTTAAAATGTCAAGTGTAGTTTTATCCTACCAGATTTTTGAGGAGCTCGCACCCAAGTCCTCCTGCACCAATGACTAGAATCTTGCATGTCTCCAACAAGAACTGAAGGGACTATATGAAAACAAACAATAACATCCTATGAACAAAGCTGTATTCTGACTGCAAAAAGCAATATGCTGCTATTCTTCTAGCGTACAAGTTCGTTAAAGTTAATGCTCCTGGCTCATCGTGTGTCACCTCAGTGCTTGGTTCAAAGTCAGGGTGGGTGAATGGGCCAGTTCTCTCCAAAAACTTCTTCACGTGATTCCAGCGGCCATCCCAGTCGCAGCCAATTCCCCCGTGTCCACCATCAACAGCCATTCTGGATGACACAACAATACACTGATCTGGCTTTTAAATACATCATTACACCTGAGGCAAATTGCTTCTTTGTAACATTACTTTTTTTTTTGTTATTGTTGCAAATACTGAACTAACATTTAGGAAGATTACACATGACAATCCTGAAGGTGATTGGAATCTGCGGGGTAGCACAATTAAAAAAAGCATCATTATTTTTTCTTTTTTCTGAAGGTAACTGAAGCAGAGAGCAGCTCTAACTTATGTTGTAATTGTATAATAATTATTTGGGAAATATGGCTATATTAATTTAGGAGAATTGGAGCCTCGGTTATATACAAAAAATGCATACAAAAGTGTTATTTTGAATATTACGGTGACCACTTTATGATATAACACAAACTGTTCGCCTGCAAGTTGCAATATTCAAACTAAAGCTCTATTGGCTGGTATGATCGCAGAAAAACCTTGCACAAATAAGTATAGCATCTGTTTTTAATCTGTTTAAATCGCTCCTATTTAAATTTTAAAACCTAAACGCTGAGGTGGAGTCGACGTTAGTAGCATCTCATAGGTACACAGCTAGCGCTGGTGGCGCTATTATTGGACGAATGATTCTGACCAGTGCGGTACTTGGCATCTACGTTATGTTTGACACAGCCTAAATAGTGACAGTAGAATATGGTTAGTTTGGATATTTTGTGTGTGTTCGCTTAATGGTGGTTTAGTTTTCGCGTCTCCTGGCCCAGCAGTCGCTGCACAACTGCAACGTAAACCTGCTGCCAGTCAGAGACCTTTATTTAGCATTCGTCACTAACTTCTCAGTCACGTCCTCTATTCGCCTTCTTTTCTTCTCCCTAGAAGAAGAAAGTGTACCATGTTTAAACACACTGAGATGAGGACAAAACATGGGAGTTTGCTCCCATAAATAAGATCTTTTTCGTCCATTGCGACTTACGGCTCCTCGGCATCCGCCATACTTTCACGGTCCCATGTCCTCGATTGTGAGTGTCGTGTTTCCGAACATCAGAGCTGCGCAAAGCCGCCGCCCCTGCAACAAAAATACACCTGCGCTGAAAATGTAAACTTGGATTCTTATTAGACATATGCCGCGGAATTATTTTTTTTCAAATACGTAAAAACTAATATTTTATTTTTAATAAAGAAGTTGTATAAAAACATAAAATTTCAACGAACTCTACTTCCGCGTAATTTTTATTTTGGAGGATTTTTTTCTGCCTATTTGCATAAATGTGCGTTACACTCTGGGTTTCCTGTCGGTGGATCACTTTTGTATGAAGTATTTTAAATTTGCAAAAGCAAGTAGAAACCCATAGCGGTTGTTTTGCGCAGTATTTGACGCAAGCTTAACTCTCTGAAAGTAGTTTCCACAGGCCAAATGTCGCGATATTTCACCAACTCGCCTTCCCCTTCGAGCGCAGATCGTGATCAGCTGACCTGTCAAATATTACGCAGCGCGTGGATCTCTGTTTGTATTTGCGTGTTGCTAAACTACGCATTGAAGACATGGCGGCTAAAATGGAGCTAGCTCCCCTCAGACAGTGGGATGATTTCTTCCCAGGAACGGACCGTTTTTCCAAACCTGAGTTCGGAGATTTGGCTAAATGGAACAACAGGGTTATAAGTAACTTGATGTACTACCAAACCAATTATTTCGTCGTGGCTCTGGTGGTTTTCCTCATTGTAGGGTAAGCCCTAGCATGCTAGCATCATGACTCTATGTTTAACTGCATACCTTTTGTCTCCACACCCATCAGCATGTAGGCTGTGCCTGTAACATCTGCCATTATTTTGACAACCATCTAAGCACAATAATCAACTTAAATCCCTGGCATCTAACCAGTATCTTTCTTTGGCCTACCGTGTAGCAAACATATGGCATTTAATCACAATTACTTCCAGGGAAACCGTCTCAGAGCGTTTACTTTAGGCCGCTCCCACTGTCGTTATTTGCTTAAATGTTTAGGAATATTTAATAACTTTTGATTGTCATTTTGATAGACTCTTTTGATTCTTCACCGTTTCATTTTATTTCCTCTAAATGTACAGTAAAATGATGTGGTGGAAGCGACCAGTATGTTGCGTTGTTCTATATTAAATTTCATGTTTAATGTGACGTTTCCATTTTTCATTGTTCAGGTTCCTGAGCCCATTTAGCATGTTTCTGGGGGGAGCCGTGGTTTCTCTGGTCTTCATGGGTTCAGTGTGGGCAGGAGAGAACAAGGCCATCATCAAGAATTTCAAAAAGAAGAATCCCACCTTGTTTGTCATTGGAGTCATGGTCACCAGTTACTTTCTGCTGTCACTGTGTGGGGGTGTCATGGTCTTCATCTTCGGAATCACATTCCCATTGCTTTGTAAGTCCACACAACCAGCTTCACATAATTACTGAATTATAAAGCAGTGTTTCAACTTGATGACACGTAATCTGTGTCCATAAATGAAAAATAATTGAGCTGTATGAGATCGCCTTGATTTGAATCGTGAGAATTTTGGTAGAACGAGAGGCTAAAAAGGTGCAGAAAATGCACCCAGTCGTGTCGTTTTTTTCCTTTTCTTCTGCCACTCTTTGTCAGGTCCTAGTGAGTCACTCATGGGAGCCTGACGGAGGTTTTTCTCTGGGTGAACAAGTTTTTCCAAGCTCTCCCTCTCTCTCCCTCTCTCTCTTTCTCATTGTGGCTGTGAGAGTTTCCACGGTGTACTTACGATGACACCGAATATTTGTCTTTGACGTTCTCAGATACACTTGAAGTCAAGCAGTTGTTGGGTTTTTAGACATCACGGTGGTTAACTGAGACCCTCATCGCATCCTGGGAGACGTGCACTTTGCTGCCAGTGTTGACGGGTTGCCATGTGTTGGCGGGATTAGCAGAACTCCATTTACTGCTTGATGTCATGTGTTCAGCATCCGTCTGGAGTAAATGATATGCAGACACTTTCCCATCTGACTCAAAGGCCTATCCTGTGTACTTCCTCGTTTTGTCGAGATAAATTTAGGAAAAAGTTTTAAAGCTGAAACACTTGTTTTTAATTTCAGACTCAACTGTGTGTGTATTTATCCTTCTATTTTTCTGCGCAGTAATTCTGATCCATGCCTCCCTGAGACTGCGCAACATGAAAAACAGACTGGAGAACAAGATCGAGGGTGTTGGGCTGAAGAGGACCCCCATGGGCGTCATTATGGACCTCCTGGATCAGCAGGAGGAGAAAATGAACAAAATTCAGGATTTTCTTGAGAGCAAATTGAAGGAATAAAGGGTCAGTGAGCGACGGCGTTGTTTCACTCCTGTGTTCTTTTTTCATCTCTTTATGTAAACTTCATTCTTTTTTTTCCCATTTGTCTTTGTGTTGGATAACATCAGTATAAAAGTGTTTGCATATTCACCGTGTGGGTTTCACGCTAACGGTTACCAAAGTCTTGAGAGTTCCTCTATCATGTGGTTTCCCAAAATCAAATGAATTTCCCTCGAGCACACTTGAGTCCAGGTTAGGACTGAACAATTGTTTCAGAAAAACACAGAAAACTGAATGCTAATTAATGAAAGTATTACATATGACTGGTTATTTTATTTTTTTAGAAAAACAATTTAAAGAGACCCAGTTAGCTACCTTGGAACAGCATTTTTTAAAATTCATATTGCTTATATTCACTTACATGCACTCCTTAAACCATTATCCAGTTTTTAGGCAGTGACATCTGTGTTTGCTCTCCAGGATCTGTAAAAACAAATCTAAGACACATTTGTTCCCCAGACTGAAAATGTTACATATAATGTTACATCTTTTCTCGGATAATAGGATTTATTTTTATTTTCCTGAGGTTTTGGCTACATAAGCAGAGTTGTATCTATAATGCTCACAGCTATGCAACATTTAAAAAAAGAATGGCAACTGCGGCTTTGGTGTTGTTACTCAATATTATGTACATGTTTCATCTTTCTGATGTGTTTCAATTTAATGCATGCAGAAATGTAAAAAAAAAAAAGTGGAAAAACTAGAATGCAAAGTGGTTGTTGTTTTATTTTTTTGTCTTGTTTCTATAAAACTGGAGTAAGCTGTCCTCTGCCATGTTCTTTAGCTGCTGTTTATGATTCAATCTAAACAGAAAAAAGGGGAAATGTCCTGACAACCTGTCATGTTAGCCTCGATTTGCACTGTATTGTATTGCATATTTCAAGTGCACAAGTGTCTATTTAAAGACATTATTAAATGTGTAAATGATTTTATTTGACTTGCATTTGGAGAGAAAAAAAGTGCTGATTGATGTCGGCCTAAAAGCTAAACAAGACTGTTCTCTATACAAAAATAAAGTAATCGAAATTCCCGTTGCTGTTTTTTTGGCGTAAATGCATCATGTAGCTTTCAAAACAATCATTTTTAGTGCCTTTATTGGTGGCTAAAGACAAAGACAACAGAAACACGAGCTCAGCGGCCAACGCGCTTCACATGGGTGATAACGGTGAACATTTACTTTGCAAACTTAATCTGTGAAATGTTATATCTGACTAATACAAAACGTGTTAAACAAAGATACAGTGGAGTGAGAATAACTAGCAGCTGCTGCAGCCTTAGATGAGACTGGTTTCCTCCGATTCCAGGACTTTGGGAAGCGGCACCTGCAGGCAGAGACAAGAAACTCTTCATCTCCTGACGGAAGAACATTTGGTTTCTGCTTGATGACAGATTTTAATTTGCAGAGCCACTCACGGATTTGAGATAAGCCACGTTGCTCTGTTTGATCTCGTTCAGCAGCAGGTCTCGGGGCGTCAGCTCCACCTTCGGCGGCACTCGTCTTCGAGGGACGGGCTTCAGAGTCTTAATCACATCGGCCAGGTTTGCCTTCTCCTCCGCCACCTCTGCGCTGCCCCCGCTCTTCGCTTTGGGAGTCTTCTTCAGCTGGAAACTGACCCTTTCCGCCCTCCTGTCCTCTCTGGGGTCCAGCTCCAGTAAAGGGTTCCGTTTCTTGGGGGTCCTCTTTAGCTGGACTTCCTGTAACTGGTTCACTGGTTCGGCGGTGGGATTTTTGAGGACTTTCTTGCGTTTGACTTGCTTCTGAGGTTCTGGATTGTCTGCTGGATGGTGCGGTTGAGCTTCAGCGTTCGGCGCCGGCGGGGCTGGAATGAGGCCGTGCTCCTGCAGGAGCTCCAGAGAGGGCACGTACCCGAGCATCTTCAGTAAACCCGGAGGCAGGTTCAGGGTGTTCTCGTACATCTGCAGCATCTCGCTCTGCTCCTTCAGTTGCTGCAGCCGCTGCTCCTCCTTCCTCAGCTGCCTCTGGCGGTCTAAATTCCTAGTCAGGATGTTGGTCACCACCATCCTGGGACCCGGAAGCTCAAAGTGATAGCCCATCTTCAGCAGGGTGTTGTTGGCCTTCAGCAAGCGTGAGATCTCCATCTCTGCGTGGTGGCCCAGCATGTGCCTCTGATTGTGGAAGCGCAGCTCCGTCAGGGTCTCGTTGAACTGGAGGCAGCGGATGATGGCGACGATGCCCTTCCCCGTGATGAAGTTGGACTCGATGTTCAGAGTCTTGATGCTGCGGTTCTCTCGTACCATGTTGGCCAGGGTGAAGGCGATGCTTTCATCCACGCCGGTGTTGGCGATGCTGAAGCTTTTCACGTGCTTGTTCTTCTTCAAGGCGTTGACGTAGTCCAGCAGCATCTCCTTGGGAATGTTTTCGATGTTGTTGAGGTTGACCTCAGTCACAGAGGGGCAGTTTTTGCGGATTTTCTCGAGCGTCGAATCCAGATTAGTTTCGTTTCCTGATGGTCTTGATGTCATTTTAATGTTTTTCAGCGCCAGCTTTGGGATATTTAACTTGTTGATTTTTCTTTCTTCCTTCTGTGGGAGGTTGTTGTTAGCTTCATTCTCCTCTGGGGTTGCTCTAACTTTATTTTCTCTTGTATCTTCAGCTTGAGGTCTGCTGTGTGCTCTGTCGTTCAGATCTTTCTCTTCTAAAATCATCTCACTCTCTGATTTTTCCAGGATTTTTTCTGCGTTGCTGCGTGGAGCTCCTTGCTGTTTGTCTACCTGTTCTTTTTTGTCCACATTTGCTGATAACTTTGACTCTTCTTTTACATTCTTATCATCAACCTTCTGGATGATCTCCTCCACAATTCCCTCCATCGCTCCATCTGTACCAACTACAACTTTTTCTTGAGTAGTTTCTTGTATTTTCGGCTTGCCTTCCTCGGAGATTCCATCTATTTCTTTCTTCTCTTCCTCCTCTCTTAAAATCTTCTGTTAGAAAAATCAGAACAAATATTTTATTGTCAACGACCTTTGACCCCAAAAACACACAACTGTTCTTTTTCATTTCAAACACACCACTTTCTTGTTTTTTCTATGCATTTTTTTTTTAAAGAAGTAAATGTGTGTAAATGCAGGAATGAATAAAATAATAACAAGCATGTTGTTATTTTTCTGCTATATTTTTCATTTTGTTCCAGTGGGAATTTTTTTGCTAAACAGATTTCATGTGTTTTTATGGTTTCCAGTGTGGATAAATTCTGAGTGGTCTGACCTGACTGGGCAGCAAAGTAACAGGCACTCGTTCCTCTTCCAGCATACGCTTTGACTCTTTCTCCCAGTAGAGGTAATCGACCAGAGATCTGTGGTCAAACGTCCCCGTCGGAGGCTTCTCCGTCTGGTCCTTCTGTCTCTGTCCCACCGGGACGCTCTCATCTGGGGCGATCATAATGTCCATTTCGCTCTGGAGCTCCTTGAGCTCCTCTGGAGACAGCATGGCCAGAATCTCGTCCTCATCTATGTCCTCCTCATTGAGCTCCTCGATGTCTTTACAGTTGGACATGTTTTTTGTCCTCCTCTGTCCGCCGATGTCAAAGTTAAGGACGGCTCTTCTCTTATCACGCTCCCGAGCTCTGAGCGGCTCTGACTTCAGCCACTGTTTGGCCACCGCTTCATGTGGAGGCTAAAATTAAACTCTGTCAACTGCATGAAAGATATTTGTGGTACAAGCAGGCAGACATGTGAACGTTCTCTCTGGAGGCCTTTGCTTCCCAGCTGGCCCAGCCGTCAGGAGCTTTGGAGATGACAGTAGCTTTAGCCAGCAGTGACTGAAGGCAACAGCTGTACAGAGTCAGTGCACAGTCTGTTTCTCCTCTCAGACAGAGATCAGAGCTCTGTGGAAGAAAATCTCTCGTTGATTTCATAAGGAAACACAGGGTCAAGTTAGTTTCACCCAAAATAGTTAGATATAAAAACTATAAATACTCTTTTATATTTAGCAATACCTGTGACCTGGGACCCCTGATGCTGTTTATATTAGACTGCTCAGGAAAAACAGCCTGAAAAAAAAGGCTCTGAGGAGCATTTTTCATTGTAAACACTCACCAACAGACAGTTCCTGCAGATGGTGGTGAAAGTCCCCCCCAGCGGCCCCCGACCACTTAGAACATCTCCGTCAGGAGGATCAGAAGCAGAGAGCTCCTTATCATGGTGGACCCCTGCGCCCCTGGCCCAGGGTCTGGCTAAGGTTATTAGATAAACAGTCCATAATAAGACGTAAGACGGCTCCGTTAAACAAACTGAACGTATAAAAGAACGCTTCTGTCCATCACATGTACAGTATTTATTCATCCTTGATTCCGGTGGAAAATGTTTAATGACAGCATCTAACAACATAAAACTACACACCAAGTGTACAAATTTGTGTGAAAACAAATAAAACTGGAACATTTATTGTCACGGCAGTGTTATCCTCGTGATTTTTTTTAATCTTATTTTATAAAAAAAAACAACAAAAACATGCATTTTTTAAACACAAGCACGTCACCAACCAAGACGAATGCTTACATAAAAATCATGATACATTCTTGTTTATTTAAAACGGTTTTACTGAAGTCGGCGCTAATTAACAATCTGATGTGTTGTTGCACCAAAAAAAGGTTCAAACCCGAGTTTTGATTTGGATCTAATGTCACGTTTATGCTTATTATTTGTACTTGTGAGAAAAGTGAAATTTTTATTCTATAACCTACTGTGTGGTATAAGGCAGTAGCTAAATCCTGTTACACAGAGTTCACAAAACAAAAATTCTCTTCTTTGAAACACCCTAGGTATGAACCGACGGTTGTGCAACATCTTAATGCTTCCTGACACAGCTTCTCATCTGCCTGTAAAAATCTTCCAACCCAAAGGCACATGGGAGAGTCATTCAAGAGTTCCATCACTCAGATGTTATTTTAACACATGGGCGGTGTTCACGCTGGCGCTGCCACAAATCCAACACATGAACACCCTTAAAGAAACGGTTATGGTAGCAAAATAAAGTCCGTGTACTGCTTTCTGTGTCGGAGCGACGGGCCATGGCTTCAGCTGCGGTTTGGTCCTCTAATGGAGGCTCGTGTAGCTCCTGTCCAGGTAAAATCTGTGATCGTAACAAGGGTAATGTCAGTATAACATCAATAACTTTAACTTTTCACCTTACAGCGCAAAGATTTTATTATGATATTAAACCAACCAGTATGACTGAGATAGACGGGCAGGTTTCCCACTATGGATTGTGAATGTAATGATGTAAAACCAAGAAAGATAGAATGATTCAAGCCTTCATCCGTCTCACTTTTTTGCCGTCAGAAACAAAATGACATTATTATGTTATTGCACACCACAAGATGGAGCCATACACCCTGACTCGCTGCAGTGACTTATGCAGACAGCCCCATGCAACATGATTTTTTTATTTGAACATGTTAATGCATTTAAACTCAGAGCTGCTGAGGGGCCACATTTATTATAATTATAATTATGATTACATTGCACACGTCCAAATTCTGACAACTGGTTTAGATGTTTAGTTTGTGGTTCAAAGCCTGATGTTTGTTTTCATCCTTATCGCTTTTCACATATCACCTATCAGAAAAGAGTTTCTACAGCTAGGCGTAAACCAAAACACAACATAAAATGAAGCTCAGAGACGAAGTGAAAAAAATGATGAAATAAACTAGGAACAAAGGTGAAATAGGAAAATGAGGTGAAAAACCACACACAGAAGCCTGCTACATTGGGCCTCACCCTTAAGCGCAAGACTGGCTGCCTGATGCTTCAGGTGAGTTTGGGGCATCAGAGGTAACCACCTCAACCGATTCAGATTTATTAGGGACTGTATCAGACACTTTATTTTCTGGAGAAGATCTGCACACATCCGCAGCGAGAGAGGAAGAAAAAAGTCCAGGCAGAGAGAGAGAGAGAGAGAGACTGAGTAGCTGCAAGTCAAGAAGCAGATGAAGCGTAGCAGCATACAAGCTGCAACATTTCTATTTAAACACAACTCAGTTGTCTTGACTCATTTCCTCTTGAATGCACATTGGGTAAGCTAAAACGCACCTGTTGTGTGTGGGGCCGCGGTTGTACGGCAAAGTAGGAGCACCAGGATGTGGGAACTGAGGCGTGTCCAGCGAATCGTGCTCCGTCAGGCCCACTGCCAGCTGATTGCGCCAGTTGCCTGAGCTCTCTGCTGAGGACACTGCAACGAGATGGAAACAACTGTCAGACAATAAAAACACAGGCTGGTTCTTTTGTGTTTTTGTACTTTTGACACAAGACGATGTTTCGTTATGTCCGTTACCACCAATGACAAATGCGCGCAGCAACACAGTGACCCATAACCGAACTTGTAAACGTGACAAGACAATGTTTTTTAAATATGAGGCTGATACTAAGAATGTATGAATGTATGAGTCACTTCTTCTTCTGCAACACAGGAAAGACAGTAAAATATAAGATATATTTGTTGTACTTTTATGGGCTTTTGAGCTCACCAGAGGAAAATGAGGTGGTTCTGCTGGAGTGGCCGATGGCCGCTGGCATGGTCTGGTAGCCCAGGCTGAGCTGAGAGCCGCTGTCAAAGTCGTATCCGGTCAGCATCGCCCTTCCTCCCTCTCTGTGACCTTTGCTCCGGTGGTACCAGCCTTTCAGATGTTCCGCCACCAAAGCTTTCTGCATGTTTTTAGCCAGTAGTTCATTTCGGGGCCCTTCCCGGGACCGTGGCGGCCTCATTGTTGCGTACGGATTTTGGGAGAGACTGTCTGCTCGGTCGCCGCCGTAATGCCTGAATCTGTCGTGTCCATGGTAACCATTCATCTGGTAGGAAGGGTTGACGTTGTAATGGCCTTCAACTTCATTCTCATACATGTACGCTCCGTTAGCATAGGGCTCCATGTCCGGGGAGGGGTAACCACTGACGAAGTAGGCACTGGGTGCATAGGGCTCACATGGGTAGCTGCAGCCAGAATGGTGCTGGACCAGGTTGGGCATGCTTCCAGTGTTTCCATACACGTCCAGCTTCCTGTGGAGGCGGTGCACGGTTGAGGAGCGGGAGTCCAGTGTACTGTAGTGGGAGTTGGTGGCACCGCAGTACTCCAGGCTGGACTGGCTGGTGTAAGACGAGCCGTCTTCTAGGACCTCGGTGCTGTTGCTGCGGTGGGCCGGTGACAACATGAAAACAGGCTTTTCGGTGTCGGCGTCCTTTCTCAGCCGAGGCTGCGACTCCAGACTGCCGCTGCGGTGCCTGAAGCAGTGAGGAGAGCCCTCCGACCTGGAGACGCGACACAGGACCCTTATGTCACCGAGAATTGATTTATCAGCTTACAAATTTTGAAGTGATGTACAAAATGTAGATGGAAAGAGAAGACAGTGATTTGGAAAAAACTGAGAAACAAATGTAGCCTAAGAAACCACAAAGACAAGAAATAAAAAGAAGATGATTTCAAGGATGTCTTTTTAAGGGAATGTAAAGTATCCCACCGAGGCTTTCTTTCATGTCTCATTGGAAAGGAGGTGATAGATTGGAATGAAGTCTGCTGTTAGAGTCCTGCACAGGTCTGTGGCAGGTCTGTGCCACTGCCACCACCGGTGCAGGACTCTCAAGCAGACCAGCAGCGATCTGAGTGACAGTGCAGAGAACCGGAGGTCACACCTGAGGTGGCTGCTGCTGTAGGCATTGCGGGTCATGACAGGGGTGGGAGGCATGCTGTGTGGCTCTCTGGGAGGTCTGGGCAGGGTTTTATACGGACTACTGTGGGTGGAGGAGACCTCTCTTGGATTCTGGTGGTAGTTAGAAGCTTCCGGGTTTTCAAAAGCCAATCTGAAGATTGGTTCAGGAGAGGATAAAAAAATATATATGACATGTAAGGAAAGGAATGAGGTAGAAAACATGACACCACTGCACCGACGTCTGCCAAAAAACTAAATAAATCAATTTTGACAGAATCCGATCAAATGGATGAAGGCAACTAGATCCAAACCTGCTGTGGGATTTGTTATGATGGTTTTCCCTCTGGGAGCCCAGCGTGTCCACGTCATAGTCCGCTCCCAGTGATCGCATAGGACTGAGCTGGGGGGATCCTTGCACAGACCGAGACCGTGGCCTTCGGTTAGCATCTGAGTCATCTGAACAAGCAGGTACACCCAAACAGTGGAAATTACTAAACCTGACTCAAAGGAAAAGAACATTGTGCACCAGGAATGACACCTGATTGGCCAATGTTGATTTATTTTACTCCGTGAGTACAATCACATCTGGCTGGTGATTAACAACAGCAAATAGGATGGACTACTACTCACCATCATCGAGTGGGAGACTAGACAGAGAGCCACAGTCGGAACGGTTAAGTTCATCTGTTAAAGAAAAAAAAAAAAACGAAAAACGCAGGTGTTTATCTGAAAACACCAATGACAGCAGTAACTCGAGCTAACTGTCACCGCTTACCTGCGATGATGACCGAGGCCCTCTGCGTGGGCTTCTTTCCCATCTTGATTCTATACTGGTTCATTTCGTCTTCGATCTGCTGGAGCTTGTGCATGGCGTCCAGGCAGTTTCTCCTCCTCTTCTTCTTCACCGTTTTGCACAGCTCCGGCTCATTGGCGAGCTTCTTGGCCGCCTCTACGATCTTCTGCTGAAGCGCGAACCTGCTCTCCAGGTTTCTCAGGAAGGGGTCCTGTTCAGTTCAGCAGAGACAGCAGGCGTCACGACAGCTCCGTCACGCGCAGGAGAAACCTCGTGCAAAACCGTCGCCTCACTTCTGCTTCAGCTTTATTGTTACAAAGCTGAAACAGACTGGAGTGACTAATGCATTAGTTGGAAGCTATTTTTACTGGGCCAGTGCATTACCAAATATTTGCCTCCAACTAAACCGTTGATCGTGAAGAAGGAATCTGTGCACCGATAGACAATAAGGCTTGGCCTGGATTGTTACTGTCTTCAATATCACAAAATAAGTATTTAAAAAGCTAATTTTTAAACACTGAGTAAACTTAATCTAAACACCAGAGATAATGTTACTGGATTGATATCTACCAAGTGAATACAGACCTCATTGTAGGGGAAAAGGTCGTCTAATTTAAAGGAGGTGCCGACCCGCCGTCTGATCTGCGGGGGTCTCTCACCCGAGGAAAGCGGATACTCTTTTGGCAGCTTGCCTGTCAGCTCCTGGTTGCACAAACAAAGACAGTCAGGAGACAACCTGGGTGGTTAAAGGCAGCGCTAAAGCGTCAACAAACATCTCACCGCTTCTCTCATGCAGATCTTCTTCAGTTCCTTGGTCTTCTTGGTTAAGATGTCTCGGATCTCCTGCTCCTTCTTCCTCAGCTCGGAGAGTTTTTCTTTCTTCTGCTCTTCGCTCATTTCTGAGTCAGCAGAACCTATAATAGAAAAAAATAATAAAAAAACTACTTTACCAGCTGAGAGTTTATCCCTCCTACAGGTTTACTGCTGGACAGACAGAACTGACAGAACAGGAATAATGAAGGTCCACACCTGTAGACACCAGGCTGCCAGTGCTGGCTGTTATTAGATTGTTTTTCAGACAGGCCTCTCCCAGTCTGTTCATTTTTGCTCCGCTGTGCTCTGTCAGGTCCATGGCGATTTCTTCCAAACTCCTAACTGACCCTAACTTGGCCTGAAGAAAAAAAGGCTGTGAATGGATGGAACATTAATAACACTGCAGCAATTAGAGTGATAACACACACTCACTCTGCTCTGCTTTCTGTCCAGGTAGAACTGGTGCTGGCTGATGGCCATGACCCAGATGGTTTTGATCAGTGAATGGCTGGCATACCACGTGTGGATTTGAAGGCCTGTTTGTCCGAAGGTGCGCTTGGTCACTGCTCTTCTGTTGCCAGGATGACACCAGGTTTTAATCACAACTGAGGGGACAGCGAGCTGAAGGCTAAGAGCACAGCTTACCAAACTATCACCTTGCGTGTGTTTCTGCTGCGATACATTATTTACAATATTTTCTACTCAAATTTGGCATCTTTGGGGTAAATCGTAGGTACTAATAGCTTATTTTCCAAATGTAAAATGTTTACACTGTAAAGGTATGAGGTTTTTTTTTTACAATTTACCCTTAGATTTGGTCTTTAACAAGTCAGGATTTGTCACATTTTTGTAGGACATTTATAGTTAAAAATAATTGAAACCCCTCACAACTGGTACTCAAGCCTGACAGTTTGTAGGAGTTACAAAGAGGAACCTCTCCGTCTTACCTGTGAGGATCGTTAACCTCTACAGCAAATTTCTTCTCCCGAAAGTACAAGTTTTCCAACTGCTTCCACTGGTAGAGCTGGAGGGGATAAAACGGTGATTTATGAGCGGGCAAATCTCTTTCATCCATCTGCGACAGGTTGAGACTTTAGCCCTGGTTAAGATTTTTGCCTACGAATGACATCAACACAACCTGGAAAATAAGAAGCTGCTGCTTGTTTAACCCCA
Source organism: Tetraodon nigroviridis (assembly GCA_000180735.1). Classification (NCBI taxonomy): domain Eukaryota; kingdom Metazoa; phylum Chordata; class Actinopteri; order Tetraodontiformes; family Tetraodontidae; genus Tetraodon; species Tetraodon nigroviridis. Next base: position 2,242,006 of record CAAE01014729.1, read on the forward strand.
GTCAGACTGTAAAATGAAGCGTCATTACAGTCTGGGATGACAAGTCTGCAGTAATCCAGGTGTCGGACCGTAAAACGCACTCAACTGCAGACAATATTTTCCCTGTTCTGGCCTCCATATCTCCCAGGTGCTGACTGGCACATATGAACCGTCTGGATCAGTGATTCAGCGTCTGATTAAGAGCTTACAAAAGCCTCCGAGGAGGCCTTCTGACATCCAACAAACATGGAAAGGCAGAAAAACTGTAAAGCACTGATCACTTAATGCTCATAAAAAGCTGGTAAATGTTATGAAATGACAACATCTGAGAAAACTTTCTGTATCGGATAGAGAACAGATGTTTATGTTCTTACCGGCAGAACAGATGTCAGCAGATTGTCTTAGATATTAAATCCTGCCTGGCTCTGCGTTTAGCGCAAACACATATTTTGTTCCTTCTCGTGTCAGCTCTTGACTTGCCTCCTCAGGTATTCTCAGAAGACGTCGAGTGACGCCTCGCTCCAGCCCCTCCCACTATGACATCGGGCGCTTACTCCCTCCGCCTAAAAATGCATCCCTGCCTGCCTGCGCACAGCCTGCTCGCTTGCACAATGTAGGAAGTGCACCGACGTAACGGACTGGACGGCATTGCTGACACATCACTCACATGGGTGTTTCTGCAAATCGACTTGGAAGCTTTGAAACAATAGGGCGAGGAAAAGCAGGTTCAAGTACAACAGTGTGGATCTCCTATATGCTAAACTCATTAGCCTAATTAAGATTTAAATGACCTTTTGGAGTTTGGAGGACTTTTTGTGCTGCAGTAAATCAAAATTTGTGGCTGCGCAACAGCAGCAATTCTTGACATGACCTTTAGTTAACATATCTGCAGACAAATAACAAGAGGTAATTTAGCAGCCAAAGCACGGAGTGTTTACCTTTCGAGGCTTTAACTTATCCTGCAGGTCGTACTGGCCGATGCCCTTATAGCTGATCCCAAGCCACCAAGGCATCCCTTGTTTATCCTGTAAAAGCGGAGCTTGACGGGTGAGTCAGTTTCAGGTGCGTGAGCTTGTCATTCTGCATTATTCACAGCGGAGTACCCACCTTGACTTCATAATAATGCACGCCGTAAGTGGGCAATGATTCCACCAGTGTCAAATACCTGCAGCAACAACAGTCCTTAGCGCCAACCAAATGAAGGTGGGTAATAACTACTTCCACAGCCGGAAACACGCTTCTTAGTACTCACTGCACAATAGCTTGTCCTCTGGAAACACCTTTCAGCTGTTTATAGTATTCTATTACTCGATCCTCACTGCAAATTTACACAAAAAGCTTACTCTCCATCACCTCTGAACACACAGACACACATACACACGGGCCACCATGCATGTTTGATCACTCTATACCTGACAAAAAGGTAATAATTCTTAAATGTGTGTGTGTGGTATTTCCTTTGATGTATTTGCTGTCGTTTTGTGTGCTCCATGTGTGAGTAGTGTCATGTGTATTTGGGTGGATTCTGCAGGGGGCACTTTCTATGAGCGTACCAGTAGGCCAAGGAGGGGTGCTCCTTCAACACTTTGGTGGGCAGAGTTGGCAGTTTCTTCATGTCAGCTCTCGCATTTTCATCACTGAAACAAAGAGCGTGTAATTCCGTCAGTAATCAGGCAAGAGGCGCCACCCAGGTCAGGATTTTAGAAATTCTCAAGTGATGACACGGGCTGGCTTCAACGTCTCCACCCATCCCTGCCACCTGTCAGTATATTTACTCATGGGAAGCCTTCAAATTCAGACCAAATCCTCAGAATTGAACAACCTGTACTTCCATTGAAGGTGACCAATTTTTAAATGATGGTGAATTGCTGAGAAGCAACAGCAAAAAAAAAAAAAAGTAATTAAAACTGAAACAATAAACTAGCTCCTTTCTCTTTGGCCTTCACGTTATCGCCATTCAAGTGTAAAGAATGTGATAAAGCACTCAAATTAAAGATAAGACAAGCCTTTGGAGAGTCAAGGTCTCAGGAAAATAGAACCTTTGCTGAAGAAGATCCTGAAGGAATCTTTAACACGCTGAATAGCTGTGGTTGTTTAAAATGACGTTTTTTATCTTTACTAAGCACTTATTTGTTATTTTTTTAGCCCTCTTAACTATTTTACCATATAATCAAGTAAACAAATTTAAAAAATAATAAATTTTTAAAATGAATAAGTAAAAAATGAATACATTCGTTAACTGCAAAATATATGAACTAATTTTAGTTCATTTTAGTTTAGTTGGAAATGGTGAAAGTCTGTCGCATGTGTGTGAAAACACTTGTATGTTATTAAAAGGCCGTTCTGGTAATGGCAAACTCTCTGCAGTCAGCCTCTGGTCTGCAGCTCCTCTCAGCACTGTGAGACTCATTAGCTGTCCAGCGCGAGCTTCCCAGCAGTCTGTGGTACACCTCACATAACACTGCTATTGATTTCTGCTGGCTGCAATCTGAAAAAACAAGTGACCTATTGAATGTTTTCACTGAGAGCTTGCTATTGAGTCGCCCAGCTGCTGTTAAATACTCCATACCTCAGCCAGCTGCTAATGTGCTCATACCTGGTGTAGTCTCCATTCGCTTCCTGGTGATAAAAGAATATCTCGTCAGATTACTTTCAAATCATATTGGTTGCAGCAGATTGACGTGCATGTGCTCATAACACTAACCTGCAGTGCATTTGCAGCTAATTTGAAGACATTCTCGCTTTCCACTTCGATAATTTCCTGTAAAAAAAACGGAAAATGCGAAGCTCACAAACAGCTACTGGAGATCCAAGTCCTGCTTTTCCTGCAGAACATCATGCCCTAAGATGGCCTCTTCTTCCTACTCTCCTTCATTTGATTTTTCCTCCTGTTTTCTCAGACTGTCTTCTTCAAGTGAGAAACCGATACCCTGCAGGCTGTCTGCTGAGCTGACATGCTATCAGGGTCCAACGACTGTGAATCATCAGGGGGTGCTCGGCTAGACAAATAAGCAACTGAGCAGATTCGTGTTTCATTATTTTTAACACAAGAGCTACTCACATTGTAGACGGCACACTTTGCATTCAGGAAGAACAGCTCAATCGTAACGATGTCCTTCAAATGCGTTATGTTTTCTACATAAAACCTGTAAAGGAGGAGAGCAGGTGTGATGCAGAGGCCGATGGCAGCTTATCACAGTGGGTTTTTTTGACCAGTATATGTTTACCAGTTGGAGAATGCTTTCAACCCGGAGAAGGAACCACCTTCTGGGCAGCCTGTTGTCAAAAGAAGATGGACTATTACCTGACCAGGAAGCTGAGGGTAACAGGAACAGCCTTCTTTGAAAAGTCATGGTCCAGAACCCTGCGGTCCATCTGCAACCACTTACGCTGACCACTGCAAAGCAGCAGAAAACAATGAGAAACCCGCACATCTTTGTTGCATCCACACATACGCAGAAGGGGATGATTCACATACTGGTCATTCAGAAAAGCCAGTCCAAAAAACTCCTTCTCTTTGAGGTTGAAGTGTGAGGAAACCAAGTCCAGGAGTTCGTATGACAGCAGCTTAGGCTGGAAAAAGATCACATTCAGTTGAACTTTGCCTCTAACTCTGAACATAAGGTGACCATCCCTTGACAAACAACTGTAACAATTTCCCCACTAAATGTGCCTCAGATATTTGAGGAAATTATTCTTTCTATTGCTTCCTTCCTTAGATTGCCAGGACACCTGGAGTGCAGAGACCTGGTGCTGTATCCAGGGTGAGCTGAACAGTCAAAAGGCCCGATAAAAACGAACGCAACAATTACTGTTTTTTAACTACAGAACCTTCACTGTGAGTGAGTTTGATGATGCTGTAGCTGCTCATACCTGAACCAGCAGCTCGAGCTTTCTGTCATCCAGCAGCTGAACTTGGCACAGTCTACCCTCGGTCATCTGAAGGGAAAACAAAAGAGGAAGATCACGGCCTGCGACTTCAATCTCACATGGTTCAATGACATCAGACGTAAGGCAAGAGAACTTGAGAAATGCATCAGATTCTCCAAAATGGACTGCATTTTTACTTTCAGAAAGAAAAAAAGACCTTTAACGCTAACAATAAACACATTGTCCAAAGGATTTGTTACCATAGCAACAGAAGAGTCTAAGGCTCATGAAACCTATTACAAGTTGTTGCCTTCCTTATTTTCTTGCCAATTTGACTGCTTAACTCAGATATCTTTATTTTTACAAATAATACAACTTTTACAAAGAAAACACTTAATTCACTTGCTCAGTGTCAGCATCTGATCACCCCTGACAACAAGATGGAAGCACACTCACTGTCCTCTGAAAACACCACTGAGAGACAACAGGAGCAAAAGTGGAAGAAATAGCAATAAAAAAGAATGACAGATCTAGGTTGACCAACAGCTGCTCACAAAAACACACACACACACTCACACACACACACATCAGATTCCACTTCCTGCTGTTCTGACAGAATGAGGCTGATCACAACTTCTAAAACCTATGATAACACTGTACCTGGAAGATCTCTCCTGGGATAGCACAGGCGAGGACACACCCCTGACTAGCACTCATCCTCCAATCTAGACGAGGAAGACCGTGAAACAGTGAGGCCGAACGGTCACAGACGATCGGCGGCGAGCTTGTTCCATGCAGGTGATGCAGCGGGCAGCCTGGCTTCACCGCTTTCACGCTCACTCCCTTATGAGAAACGAGCAGCAGTCTGAATGGCGGCTGTTGAGCTCATACCCGGATCACACTTCAGGGTTTAAAGCATCTTAGTTTGAGCAAGCGGAGTCAACCGGAAACACAAATGCTCTATAAATGATTGCGAAGCATGTGCATACTGTCAGCTGATCTAGGGTGTTCAGCAATGTGAAGGAGGAGTGAATTACTTGAACTTAGGCAGACATTTCAACTGGAAATGAAGAAAAAGGCCTTTGCTTAACCCTGTATCTGTGACTCATTGTCTCACGTTGCGCTGATGAATGATTAAACAAACGGCCCTGCTGCCTATACGGAAGGGTCCTCAGAGTCACTCCAGCGCTCCTTTAACGAGCACTTTGTTGATAACGTCCTCTGAATAATGTGTCTTTTCCGATGATGCGGCGGTCGTAAAATCACTTTTATGATTGCAAATCCAATTATTGCAATTAATTTAAGTGGAGTTGCTAATGACACTCGCCATGAGTATTCCCCATACGCTGATTTGAGCTTGATTCACTTAAAGTTGGATCATAGTTTGTCATGGGAAACTACGGCTACTACTCACTGCTGGCTACTGTCCACAGAGAAAGTGCTGGCCACTAGATGGTGCAAGGAATATTATTTTCTTACATCATCCAGAACAATGGCCTCTTAACAGGCATCCACCACTAAGGAGCCGGTCCAAGTGATTGCCAGAGTCCTTTTCTCAGTGTGACTCACTGCAGATGTTTGGAGCGGAGTGAGTTTTAGGAATCAGCGCTGATCTTCTGAGAGCTATAATCGTGGTAAGAGCTGCTGTTCCAATGTCTAGGGAAGAAATCCGGAGAAACTCAGCAGTTCTCGTGTCACGCCACAGCCAAAACCTTTTTAATCAAACACAACAGATGGGGAAGTGATACCCTTCACAGCAGCTAAAACCCAGCAAAGCTGGTTAAATATTTCCACTTCGCATGCACAGAAGAGAAGGAAATCTGATCATTTGGACCTGAGAAACCCTCGATATTTTTACTAGAACACTGAGGATGGATAATCAAAAACAATCCGATTCTGGTTTTCCATAAGACTTGAAATTAAACAACTTTATTCATTTATTCATCACGGTGCAGCAAAACCAATCGCATGAGCAGTAACATACAACCTCCTGGGTCATATGCCATCATGGTCTGCGTGATTAAACCCCCGAGAAAACAAAAAAAATAAATAAAAGCTTAGGGTGAATATATTAGGACAGCCCACTTTTATTTTTCTCTCTGGAGAAGAGGGCAGGGGTTTCTCGGTTCTAGTGCCCCAGGGTGAAGCCTCGGCTCAGGTCTGAAGCCTGGGCTTGGAGGCTGTATATCATTATAGTGGGTTATAATGAAATATCCCAGCGGAGAGGTGGACACGATGCAGCTGTGGCCCCATTTACCCAAAATGTCCAGAAGTAGGTAGAGATATGTCATAATATTTACCATTTAATGCAATTTTGATTATGTTAGAGGCACAGTTTCCCACCCCGGTGACGACGTGGGCAACCTCGGAACAATAACATTTCCTTTCCCAATCTTCGCATCAGCTGTCACAGTCGGCAGAAACTCTCTTGTCTCCCGAGTCGCTGCGAGGGCTTTATACGTCACACTGGTTAAATGTCATGTCCAGACTGCAGCTCGTCTTATCTCAGTTTCCCATTTTCATGCATTATTGATGGACGCCGGTATCGCATACGAGTCAGAGCGGGCTCGCTGCGCTGACACGTTCCTTTGAAGACACCCACCACACTCGGACAAAACTGAAAAACGCGTTTCACACATTTCCCACGCCGTTTCATCTTACATGAGAGAAAAAAGCCAAGAAGCCATTAAAGTGAAACATTGCTGTGAATTCCAACAGAAAGCGATCCTGGCAGGATTTAAGGTGTAACTGTGGTTTTCAACATGTAACTTGACCTCTGACACCTGACCCTAATTGGACTCCTGCATTTTTGATGTAAGGTACACGGATTCACGTCATCCGCAATTATTCATTCCTTTCTGGTCTTAGGATGGCAAATGTCGTGGCTCTCGTCAAAAAAAAGCACACAGACTCTTTAATGTGTGTCCTGGCAGCGCAAAATGAATAAATAAATCATCAGAGGTAAAACAAATTTAACTACACAGAAAGAATCCCTGGATGGGGCATATATGGGCTGCGGGATACGGTGCAGGATTAACATCAAACCCCTGATCTCATCGTGACTCATGCTGGCAGCTATGGAGATCTTTCCCTCCTTCATCACCATCATCATCATCATCATCATCATCATCATTCTGCTATTTCCAGGAAATGTACCAATGCTGCTCCTGATTCTAAGGGAAAGGTAACCAAACTAAAAGAAGCGTCGCTTTCACATGGAACACCACAACGTCCGGCTGCGTCTCCCACAAGCAAATCATGAGAATGATGTCATGGAGCACCAACGGCGATTCCAACCCTGAGCCACTGTTGTATATCTCCTGATGGAAATACGGTCATATTTCATCAGCAGAGACGATGACGACAGTGGCCATATCTGCTTCTATCTCATTTCCCAGCCCCCAATTACAGCCATATATCATGGCCCCTGTAGATCTTACCTCCACCAAATAGAGGAGGGACTGTTTATATAGGCTGTTATAGGCTTGGCGATATTTTAATATTCAGCTGTTAATTACTAGTGTTTAGTGTTTTTGCTAGAGTTGCACGTAGCTACTGTTGAAAAAGTGACCTACAGCCATCCAAGATCCGGAAACTAAAATGCTAAAATGCTTCAGATCATTAGTCGAACAAATTCCAGAGCATTAGTATTGAATTAGACATAATTTAAAGCCATCCCCAGAGTTTGCAGTTCTGTAGGCATGCAGATGTGTGCTAACTTGTGGCTTATTATTAGATACTTGTGAAATCTATTGTCTAATAGGGTTAGAAAGACAAAAACTCAGTCCTAGAAAGTTGTCACATAGGAGAGGTACCGTGACCGGTGAGGCCTGTCTGATGGAGAGGCAATCAGACACAGGGACGAAATGTCATCAAAGGAGGCAGTTAATGGAATCATTTAAATCCACGCAGAGCTCGGTGCTCCAAAGCTGCTTAAGTTTCCAAAGCAAGTGCAGTGGGTTCACCATCTGGGGAACGCCGGCAAACTCACATAATTTGTTAAACCCTTGCACAAAGTGTAAATTTATTGGTGCAAAATTATTAAGAAGAATCATTTTAATTAAAGAGTAAATTATCTGTAGGCAAACCTGATCATTCCCTAAATTCTCCGAGTCCATTTAATGTGTTTAAAGCACACAGCAGCCTAGAAGACGGCGTTTCAAACAGGGCCGAGGCTTCGGAGCGTTACGCTCTTAATTAATTGAGCACTGCCACCAGTTGCCCTCCTTCGTTGCGATTTACAGCTGTCACACCGACATCCGTGAAACCACAAACTGCAGTTTCATTACACACCATCCGGCCAGGCGCCGATCTGAAAGGATGGACAAAACCGAACAAGCGCCCAAAGAAGGGCTGCAGCCCAGCAATACTCTCACGCTGATATCGCGGATGCTGATAATACCCTGCATCTACAGCTGATATAATCAAATTACACAGATCCGTTCATGTGTCAACAATAAGCTGATACAAAGAAAGACAGATGACTGGACTCTAATCCTCACCTGCCAGCATTTCTCACTCTCAGCTTTCACCTTATGATGCAGATATTAGATTTTTTTCCTTCTATGCCAAGTGTAAGAATGCAAGATCACTTGCCTGTGCAAAAATAGATGCTCTCTGCCTTTGCTCTGCTGGCCTGACAGTCTCAGGAAGCTTTGATTCCAAAGCTGAAGCTTGCCAAGTGATTGCTGAGAGCTTCCAGCAGAAGGAGGAAGTGCTCCAGTTGACAAATGGAGTTTGAAAATGTGACACTGGGTCACTGACTTCCGTAACCCCCGAAAAGGTGGCGACCGGCACGACCGGCAGCAGATATCCTTCCTCACAAATAGGAAGAGCGAGGTGCACGTGTGTCAGCCACCATCACAACAATTCCTGTTTACAAGCATTTCCCTTCAGCTGTGAGACAGAGAGACAGGGCCGAGGCTTTTGGTGTGACTGGTCAGGTCAGCGTTTCATCCAAAATAAACCGGGACACCAATAAAGCATATTAAAACAGAATAAAACAGTTGACTTTTACAGTCTTTGTTGCTGTCAGGTGTTGCAACACAACAACCGGGAAATTCTGCCTCTCTGCCCAACTAACAAGAATGAGGAAGCAAAAGAGATCCTGAAAATTACCAGTACCGACCAGCAGTCGTAACCATAGCAACGGATTACCTTTGACTCTAAACAATAAATGCCTATTACGCTCAAAAAATGAGTAAAAACGTCTGATTATGGAGTGATGTGGTGGACAGATGCGACTGGCTGTGCTACAAATGGGTTGAAAGAATGAAACACCCAGCATTTTTTTTTATCCTTCACCTGCCTGAATCAGTGATATTTGTGTGCTCACGTGTTTTAAAAAAAAAAAAAGACTTTCTCCAAACTTAAACACACATCTAAACAAAGCGTTTGAGCAGTATTGGCCACATCATGCTGTCTGAGGGCCAGGTTCCACAGTGCGGGGAGAACAATGAATGTGCCACAGTCCTGTAGGGTGGGTTCCACCTGCCTGCGCCCCCCCACCCACCATGACTACACACATATGTCACATATTAAACAAGCACTTTCACGCACACTCGCTTTTGTGAAGTTCTCTGCGCGCTCTGGCTCTCCGTGTTCGGATCCCATGCGCCCATGACCGGCTCCACTTTTGTCTCCTCACGGCTGACCGATTCTGCTCCATCACCATCGTGATTCCAGCCTTACCTTTGTGCTCTCCCGGTCCCGCTTGGGCTGCCGATAAGGAAAATCCTCCCCTTCCCGATCCCCGTTCAGCTCTCGTCTCCCCGGCTCATGGTACCGCTGAGGGGAGCCTGCGTACAGCCGCGGTCCATGATCATCCTACTGTACCGCGTACGCACAGACGCGCACTCGCCTCGTATGGAGACACGCTTACCACGCCTTCGCCCGCCGGCTATTATGTGAACATCCCCTCCCTTCCTCCCTCTTCCCTCCCTCCCCTCTTCCCTCCCTCCCTCTCATCCAGCAGCTGCCGGCCGGCCTGATTCACACCGAATCCCCAGAATATTGTTGGCCCGGAGGCAGTCCTACATCCCTGGAACGGTCGATGGGCAGATATGAAGTGGACACAATATCATCGCCATGGCAGCAAAAAAACAAAAAAAAAAAACCAGAAGGGACATTTTCTCTGTGTATGTTATCATATTAGTCACACATTAACCGTGTTGAGCAAAAATAAAGGGATACGCATAGTGGGTTTCTGCAGACGCACAGTTCATACTGTATCATATAATAAAACATTTAGAAATAAAATAGGGCTTTATTTTTTGAGAGGAAAAACAATTTTTCTGGAACCCTTTGAGGTATGGTCCTATTCTTAAATAAATTATTTATTCTATGGTCTAAACCTGCGTAAAATCTGTTCCTGTGGTCATACAATGCAGCGTCATTTGTCACTTTTTACACAACAAAGAAAGACACAGTAGTGCCATGAGTTCAGCTACAGTCATTACTTATGCACACTTATGAGAGCTCTACAAAGACAACAGTATGTATACGTCTCTGCATTAACCTGTAGCCATGACCAGGATGGAGAGTTGGAGATTCCCAGCTCCAACCAAGCATCCATCACCAGGGATGGATGCTGTGTGTCGCCATCGTCTCCAGCTGAAAGCAAATGTAAACGACATATATTTAAGTTCATCCTGAAGATGACCTACATTGAAATGTGGGTCAAATTCAGCAGCACTCAGCACTGTTTACACAAGAATGTCCATTGTTCTGCACAAAAATTCAGATAAGTGTTTTTGAGCTTATACAGTGTAAATTTAAATAAACCAGCTAATGGTGAATACAGACTTCTCACAGGCTACAGTAAAGTCTGAGCAGGGGCAGCTCCTCCTTATGCAACACCCCCACCACACAGACACACACTCTCACACACTCACACACGCTGAATTTGTGACATTGGACATGAATAAGTACCTCATTTAGATCCCCCAAAACCATCTGTCCACCAAGCCTCATCAGGAAGAAGCTCTGATAACAAAAGAGTGTGTTTCCCTCATTAAAATCTTTGAAATCCTACTTTCTTATCCATTAAAATGTAGAATACTATCCTTCAATGAAAATTGTGGGTTTTTTTTTTTTCTTTTTTCACATTTACAGAACAAACATATTTAGGGTGTGTAATTCATATACACTTTAGACTCTCAAATAATTTATGCACAGGGAAGAAAAGTCGTCTCCACTCGGCAGCTCACAGGATGAGCATAAGTAACGTTGCTCAGCAGATGCTTCATGCAAATGAGCCAGTGTCACCAGTAATTAAAGCCTTCGGAACCAGACATTAACTTGGGCTGGAATATCTCACATTTCCGACTGTTCCTGTACTGATGCTGCAGATCAACCCTTCTGTTTCATTTGCCACTTGTTTTGTTGTCGTTTGTGCAGCTCTCTCCATTTTCTGACAGTTGTAAATTTGGCTTTTGTGCTTCTTTCCGGACACCTTTGGCTCGTGTTACAGGATCCGGAGATGGCCCTATAACGTGTGCTGTGTATAAAGGTGGTGGAGAAGTTTACCCCACAACGCTGTTGTTTTGGGTCGTCCATTCTTGCATATGCTGTGATCCGTGACTGTGACCTAGTTTAGTTGTAGTCTATGTTTTGGAAACGTGTTCCAATTTTCACCTGTGATTCTTGCTATAAACTATCAATATATTTCATCTACAAACTAGTTCTCAAGTACTGTACTTTGCAGCAAATAAAAGGCATTTGCATGAAGTTTGCATTGGCAAAATGCAGCCTTAAACCAGTTCAGTAGGATGAGGAGAATGCAAATATTGAACGAGAATTTCCATTTAAAAAGAAAACCTTCCCATTACCCCCACCGCAGCACCGTCTTCACAGGCTCTATACCGCCCCCCGGTGGCTGAGTGATTACGTTTTAATCAAAAAACGTAAAAATTAATGATTGCGACTTAAAACAAGATCTTTAACACAAACGGCTGCAAGAATTAATGGCCAAATATTTAAATTCCTTATTATGTGCTCTGGGAATATTGTGACATTATAATTATTTGATTAGAGCAATCTGATAGAGAAAGTCTCTGTCAAAAACACAGTTTAGATGTGTCTTCCACAAAAATAAATATGCAAATGAGAGACAAAAAAGATGAAAAAGTTCAATTTATAGAGATTAAAAAGTAAATATGAGCTGCAAATGAGGTCTAGAACAGCCGCGTTTTGCCGCTCATATTCGCTATCTATGTTTTATCAAGTAACTAAATCGTAAAGACTAACAGCTGTTGGAGCTGCTCAACAAATAATGAAGCAAATAAAACTTCAGAGCTCTTGGAGTTTCGCTGTGATGGCAAACAGGGCTTTGTAAAAATCGCTTCGCTGCAACCAATCAGGCGTCGGCTGACATTGACAGCCGAGGTGCATCTTGGGAGTTGTAGTCTTCCGGGTGTGGGCCAGCCGCCGGCCGCGCTGTGTTCCCGGCTGAGCGGGACTACAGAGCTCCGGGGCTCAGGCAGAGGTGGCTCGCTGTGACAGCGGGTTGGTGCTCAGCGAAGTACGGCCGCACAGCGATCGTCCGTCTGCTTTTCGCAGAGGTTGAACCTTTCTCCCGAAGTTGACCTCCGCAAGTATGCAGTCCGAGTCGGGGATAGTTCCCGACTTCGAGGTTGGAGAGGAGTTTCAAGAGGAGCCGAAAACGTATTACGAACTGAAGAGTCAGCCCTTGAAAAACAGGTCAGTTTTGCAGCGGAGGACAGTTATTTCCCACGCTGTGGCGCTTTTGGTGGGCGACAATGGCTGTGCGCGTTTTCCAAGTGTTGCCCCGGGTCCGTGCGTGTGCGTGTCCCCTGCGCTGCTGCCGACCTGCTCTGCAGCTGGCCCCGGTGAAGTGGCTCCTCGTCCCTGGCTCTATTCCTGCTGGCATCATTATGCAACGCTTGGGTGTTGTCTTGTCAACATCAACTTCAAATATTAGCATGTGGAACAGCTCACTGGTCAGTCCGAGGAGCGGCTGATGCGCGTGTTTCCTATAAAATCCCTCTTTTTTTCTTGCACCTGCAACATGTTGCGGCGCAGAGGATCTGTAGGATCAGGGCTTCTCCTATATTTGTTGTATTTATGTGCTCATCCATCCAGGCTGAGGCCAGGTGGACTCTGGTGGTGGGGAAAGTGCACAAGATCGTGATCCAGTGAACTTTCAGCGCTGACAGGTCCTCTGTTGTCCTGGCACATGGACAAAAACGCAGTGTGGCCGAGCAGGAATCTATTTCCAGCAAATAATCAGCATGAAGTTAAGGTGGTTTGACCTTTCAGGTGCATGAAGTTTCTTCTTGATGTCATTTTTCAGTCAGATTAAACAAGGTACAAAAGTTCTCTTTGGTTTGAAATTTTGGGAGTATGAATATATGAAGCGGGAGCTCAGAGATGATTAGCTTAGCATAGGAGAAAAACTGGAAATGAAACTGCCGCCCGGCCCACAGGATGACGACACCATTCCTGCTCTTCTGATAGTGTGAAATAGACTTTAAAGTCTTTAAAGATTTAGGATGTTTCTGGCGAGACTCCGGTGTTCTTCTCATCCTTTTTTTTTTAATCTCAGGGACCAGTTTTGCTTTTCTTCCTTTTTTGTCCCGATTCTTACGCACACCCACGATAAAGAAAGGGAAAGTGGGCAAGGGTGTGTTTTTACCATATCCTATGTAGGTCTAATCTTATTTAGTGTCTTCATCACTTGGGCTTGTTATTAGATTGAGGCGCGAGCAGCGGAGGAACATGCCAGTGTAATCAGGCTCGGACGCAGGGCCCAAATGGCCACGCAGGATGTTTCCTGAGGACTGAAGTTGATGCTGGAGTCCTGGAGGTAGCAGACACGGCCTCGTTGTCAGGCTGGCGGAGACAGAGCTCCGCTGTGCTCAGACTGATGCTTGCAAACTCCTCTTATCTCTGTTTTCCTCCCCTCTGGCAGCTGACATTCTCTCCCCGATGCAGTTTATTCACTTTCCTCTAACCTCAAAACAAAAAGTTCTGGAAAAAAAGAAGAAAAAAGAAGGAAACTTTTGGACAGCCCCTAGCCTTTAACCCAGTTTAGCATTTTTAAACTAATTTCTCCATTAGCGTAATGTCATTACGCCGTTACACGTCCGCGGGCTGAATCCCAGCCGTGTGGCGAGCTGACTGGGAGAACTGGTCGACGGCCATTTTAACTTTTTATCGCCAGCTCTTTCCTTCAGAATATGCGAGGCTGCGTGCACAGTTGTTGTGATTGAGCGTGTCCCACTTCCTCATCCCATCACATGAGGATGACCCAGCGCGCTGACGGTCATGCTGACTGTGTTGTAAGATAACCATGAGCAAAATTGGATAAAATTGTTTGGTAATTGACTAACCTGAGCAGATGCTAAAATGAAACGCAGAGAGGTTGAGAACGTGCCCTTTTCCTTTCTTTTCCGCAGTGTTTTTTTTCTGTCTGGTGTTGACAGAGCGCTCTGGAGGCTGCAGACGCTGTGCCAGACTTTTGTGCCGAATATAGACGTGAGACACGCGTGGTGAAACTAGTCTTACATGCAGTGTAAATAAGCTGTAAATTTAGCAGTGGGTGTGTAATATCTGAAAATGAGAGTGAGGGGACTTTTTTTGTACTTGCAATCTCGGAAAATTACGTTTGTCTAGTGTTTGGGGAGGTTTTGAGCTCTGATAATACTGCACACAATAGGAACAAATAAATAAATGCAGCTCTGGGGTCGCGTTTTCATGTTAAATGTGTCTGGTTGTGGAGTTAGAAAAGCTTTCAGGGGTTATTAAAGTTGACGTTGGGAACAGCGTGTTGTGGTGGAGTGTTCCAGAAACCAGAGGAGCCAAAGTTTCATCCAAGATCTAAGATGGACCAGAGGGCCAAGTGACACCGGCAGGTGTTGCACAGAAGATCGAATCACTGCGCAGTGGTGATCGCTTCCTCGTTATTTCTCAATTGGTGCTTGTGTTTGTTGTGCATATGTGTGCTTTCCTGGAAAGTCCTTGGGAACAAACAATGTTTTTTAAAAACACGTCACACCAGACATATGTTGGCTCTGCTGACCCCTGTTGGCCATCGATGGGAACTACAGCGTCACACACGAAGCATATTTTTCTATCTTACTTTGTTTTAGACTCATTATTAAATTAAACTCGCACAAACACGGTGTAAAAAAAAAATACCAATGCCATCTACACCGAAACAGCCATCATGTTTCATATACAAACATATAAAAATGTTATGAGGCATCATCCTTTGTTGGCATCACCTTCACAGTGCTGGTATAACAGTGTTAAAGTGAATCTTATCTAAATGTGCATGTTTGCGCGTTCACTTTTGCTTGTTCTCTCCTTGACTGGGTGTGAAGGTGGTGCAGGCGCCTCACAGGAATAACACCGCGCTCATTTAAGTTATTCCAACTTCTCCCGACTTTCTAAAAATGACATCCAAAGAACTTGATTATATTTTTGGATGCCTCGCCGACTTTGGCTGTTGTCAAATTCACACCACCTATTCTAAAAGTGTCAAGCCAATTAAACATATTTACTCAAGTCCTGTTTTTGTGTCACGGCTCCGAGGGTTTAGAGTTCTGGCAGGGTGCCGACGATGTCCTGGTGTGGTTTGCTCGGTTGACCTTCAGGTGTTGACTTTTTCTTACCTTCTGTGTGTGTGTGTGTGTGTGTGAAGCTGTATGTTTAACAGGCTGCACCAGTGTAAACACAGCACCCTGAAGAATTCCCCTGGCACGCCGATTCACCTGCAGCAGGATGTTTTTCAGTTTTTGTCTTTATGGCGCAGAAGGGATCGTCTAGACTTAGCAGGAAGGTGGATGAACACATCACCGCTCGGGGTCAGGAGCATCCGAGGAAACTCACCGCGGAGGAGTCGCGTCGTCGGCACGCCTATGATGTAATGTGTGAACAAGGCACCTGCGCTCAGAAGAACAAACACGAGCGATTATCACGCAGACGGGTGGCGTTTTTGCGTCGCAGCTGGCTGCCATAAATTTCAGCGCTGTCGTCCATTTATAGCTCATCACAGCACATCACACACAGCCCGACTGGGATGATATTTAATGCTTTAAGTGACATTTAATGTCTTCCTGTGACATGCGGAGACTATTCACCTGTGGGCAGGAGTCGGGTCTGTTTATGTGTGTTCAGGCAAGTTCAAGTGGAAGGCTTGCGCGTGGATTTTTTTAAAACCCAAACTGCAGCAGCACCTGTCCCTGTGTGAAACAATATCTGTGCTGCAGTTTGAGTGTTAAAGCGCCTCCACGCTTTCCCCGCCGCACTGCCGCTTTACCAGCTGGGGCTGAACCTTCTCCTGGGCTCTGCGTGCCTATTGGAGATTCTAGGCCAGGCCTTGGAGCCTCCCCCCCCCCCCCCCATCCCGCCCCGTCACACACCAGCATGACTTTCACTGGCGTCCAAGGGCGGATGGTGCACCTTCAGGAAAAAACATACAAACATGGAGGCCGTGGGAGTGCAAGTGTACAGACCCTGCTCATTTGACTTTCAGTGAGTACAGAACCTCAGCCCCGGCAATACTGTTGGCATGAGTATGTTTTTACCACGAATCTGTGTGTTGACACACAACACTGTGTGTGTGTGAGGAGTGTGTACAGTCATAGTATTAGCAGCGTCGTCATTGAGGAGTGTTTGGTGTTTTTGTTCTGGACTTAATTTGACAAGCTTCCTTTGCATTAACCCTTTTTTATCTTATAAAAGTATGTTTTTATTTTATTACTCTTTTTTGCTCGCTGTCATTACCTGCATCAACTGTTCTGCTCAGACTAAAAACAAATAGGATGGAGTGATGCAGACAGAGAGAAGTTTGAGCCCCTGTTAAATTGAAGTTAAGATTTGATCCATGGTCACACAAACATACACGTGAAATTAAAAAAAATGTATTAAAAAGATTAGGTGTTAAAGTAAATAAAAATCCTGCTGGAGATAAATTTTCGTGTTTTTAATGGAATTTTGTTTTACGACAGCTATTACAGTCCACGTCCGCTAGAGGGCGCCGTTAAAGCTATTCCGGTCATCGTGTTTACCTTTATTCATTTTTTCATGCCTGGTTTTTATAGACCCACACAGACGTTTAAGTTAGATGTTTTATATCATTTCCATAATATAAATTATGTCATGCACGCATGGCGATAGTAGCGTTTCTCAATCTACTAGTGTAGGAAACAAGGACTTGTTGTCGTCAGCTTTCTTTGAGTTCGTCGCTTCTTTACACTTCTTGATTTCCTTTCTTTGGAACGAATTTTTTATCTAATATATATGCAAAACAAAGCCCATCACAGTGTTTTTTTTAGTGCAGGACAAGCAAATGTAACGCAGGGTCATGACCTCCGACAGGCGGATGCTCTGGGTCGTTTTGTTGGGACTCAATGTCGTCGGACGTCGGAGTGGTTGAAGGATTTCATTTTGCAGAGATGATGCTGTTGAACAACGCCAGTGTGTTATCTCGCGTGGCCTGTAACGGTGTGAAGGATTTACAAAAATAGCTATTGTGGAAACGACATGCGTGCGCGTGTGAGGGCTGCGGTGTTGTTGTCGTTTTGACTCTTAAAAGAATTCGTTCTCGCAGCACAGAGAGCTTTAGTAAGAGCAGATTAAAGGAAAAAAGAAAAAGGGCTCATTTTTGGCTCTAGAATTTAAGAAAAGCTGTTCAATAATAAGATCCGGGGCCTTTTGTTTGAAGAGATCAAAGGAAACACAATCACCCAAAGAGAATCCTGAACATTAAACCTGATTCTGTTCCAGTTCAGAGAGAGAATAAAAATTGTTCCGGTTTGCTGCACCGTTCCGTCAAAGCTGCATTGTTACTCGACTAAAAACTCTTTTCTTTTTATAGACTTTTTGCTCTTTTCTGGCAGGGTTTAATGGGAGGGGCCTGAGACAGTGAGACGGCGCTCGGGGGAGAATCACGGTATGTTGAGGCTCAAAACCATCTGCAAATGCTGTCGGCCGAAGCTGTGTTCGACTCCGCCGGCTAATTAGTGCGATTACTGCACAGCTGGATTGGCCAGACATTTTAGCGAGGTTTGTCAGTGGGATCCTTCGCTCGATGAAGGCTTCGTACCGACAACTTCTGCTTCAGCAGAGTTTCTCTATTTTTGGAGCGCGGGGCTCTGTCTGGAGAGCTGTCTGAGATCAGGGGAGTGGGAGAACTGATGCAGCCTTCTATGAAAACTCTTCCTCTTTTGTCGAGCAGCTGGAAAAGTATCTGGATCAACTCAGAGTTAATCGACGTTCGTTTGCAGAGAAAATGTGCATTTCTCTGTTCTGTGAATCTGAAAGATGAGTCAGCCTTGTTTGCCCTTTTATGTGTCTTTCTGACTATTGCGGCAGGAGCCTCAACTGTCCGATCTCCTGCGTTAATCACGAAAACGCGGCGCACGACAGTGACATAACCGCAGAGTTCAGCCTGTCATTCCCCACTGAACCGCTAGAGGGTGAACACTTTCCACAAAGGTCAAACTTTCTCCCAGATCTCTGACCCTCCAATCATCCTTACATTAACTCTTTCTTCTGTCTGTCTGCCCTCTTTTTCTCCTTTTTGCTTGACCTCTCCCTCCTCGTCTGACCTCTTCCTGTCTTTTTTGGTTTTTTCACCTTCACCGTCTCTGCGTACTCACCTCTCATCTCTCATCTCTCCCCTCAAACCAGCTCGTCGGAGCAGCGCGGGTCCTCCAAACCCCCGCTGGCCATGTCGTCGCGCATCCTGCTGCGGCAGCAGCTGATGCGGGAGCAGCTCCAGGAGCAGGAGCGGCGGGAGCGGCTGAGGCAGCAGGCCGTGCAGTACCCGCAGACCAGCGCGGCCCAGACGCCCACCGTCAGCGTCAGCATCCCGGCCAGCCTGCCCCCTGTCGCTCAGGTGCCGATGGAGGTGCTGAAGGTGAGCGGGGGAGGCCGGGCTTGTGCGGGGGTGCAGCAGAAGTGCAGATACGAAGCAGAGGACAGATGAGTCAAAGTTTTTTCTGTCTGTGTGTCAGTTTTCCGCCTCTGGAATTAGAAGAGGCGTGTGTCACTGTTGCGGTCTAAACGGCAGAGGTGGCTCTGTATTTATAGAGTTTATGTACTTGTGCGTGTGTGTGGGGGTGTGTGATACTGAGGCAATTACGGTTTTACTATGACCGTGTGTAAAAAAACACAGGAGTGAGTGAAGTGTGCTAAAATGCGTATATGGGGATTATCTTTCCCGAGAGAATTCCTCCTGAATGCACGCTGTGCTTCCAGCCATTTGGATTTAGCCATCTTTAATCCTATTTGCTCAGCTAGATTCACATCTTTTCCTAGCTTTGATTCCTTGGCAGTCCAAGGGACAGGAGCCCGCTAAGCTTTTTCTGTACGAGCAGAGGCCACTGTGCTTGAGGGTGCACTTTAACGAGCCACTCGGTAAGTTGTATCTCTTTAATTATGGCAAACTAAAGAGAGACGGTTAACTTCAGCCACACTTGGCAGAGATGTGCTGTTGTTTACGCTGTTGTTTGTCCTGACTTTAATTATTTTATGGTAACTGTTCCTTTAGTTAAACAACCTTGGCGGTGTGATGATTTGATAAGAGTCGTTTACACTTAAAATCATTTATGGGCTGATAAATTCATCGTAGGAGCCCCAGACGCACCCACTGGAGCGGGTCCCATCGTAAATTGTGGGGGGTTTTTTTTACCTTTTTCTGAACTTCTGCCAAAGATAAGATGACAGAAATGATGAGTAACTATGGTTACGAACAAGTTTCTTTTTTATAGAGATGAGGAATTCGTTTTGCAATCATGATAAGTGACGCATCTTCAGCGGTTTCGGTGGTGTCAGTATTTAACGTGTGATGAATCCAAAATAGATGAAACCTGATTTAATGATGTGAAAATGTTATTTGTGGCGTTTGAGCCTGTTTTAGCAGTGCTCCGTGGATGAATAAGGTGTTGATTGTTCCTGCTTGTAATCCTTGAATGGGAAAGAAAAGTTTTTCTGCAGTTCTCCATCCGTGCGAGCTTCGAGTAATCTTTGTTTAAATAAATCCACCCACAACACATCAACAGAGCTCGGGGATTTGGTGGCCGCTTGCTCGGCCACACTTCCATCGCCCCGGATGTGTGTGGCATGGCCGCGGCGACTGACAGCTACAGGGTATCGGCGGGAACCGCTGCTCTCCCCGTGGAGCGTAAACACTGATTCTCAATAATCTGCAGGTCTTTGAGAGATTTAGGGCCACCTCCTCCCCCCCGCCGCCCCTCCCCACAATCCTGTGTACAATACATTAAGTTTTTTTTTTGCTTTTTGCTTCGGTGAGAGCTTACAGACATTCTTCATTGAAGTCCTTCAATAAAAAAAAGAAAGAAAGAAAGAAAGAAAAAAAAAGCTTGGCGCTGTTGAGCTGGGTTAACCTGCTCCCCTGTCTGTGGGTAGATTAGCAGAGTCCACACACAGCTCAGGGGTACCAGGCAGAGCTGCGAGACCTCAAAAAGTGCAAACATTAAGCTCAGATGAGTTTATCTAAAGACTGATTGGACCCTTAATTAACCAAGTGACCTCTGACCTTCTGGGGAATAAGTACGGGATCAGTTTAGGGATCAAGACAAAAGCGGGCACAGCCTTACCACACACTGAACGCTAATTCAGCGAAGAATGCTTGTAATTAGCCCCACCGCTTTCATTCCACGGCATATTTAGGGGAAAAAAAACACTGCTTTGAAATGTACGTAGGACAACTTCCTGAGAGGGTTAAAAAGCGTTTTCAAGATAATTTCTTTCGTGGGATTAATGGTTCGTGAAATGAACCAAGTTCCCCTCCAACCTGAACATCTTTTGAACATGAACAGGTTTCTGGGGATTATACAACTCACGTGTCTCCTGACCTCCTCTATACGTCCCGAAAGCCTGCTCTGATCAATCATTGAGGTTCAAAAATGTTTATGATTTATGACAAATTACTAAGATTACATGGGTTTTCTCCCTTTGGTCATTTTTAACTTGACATTTTACATGGTTGGCGGCATCATTTGTCTTTCCTAAGCGTTTGCGTCATGACATGACAACACGTCAGGGGCAGAGAAGCCCCCAAGTGGCTCTTCATCCCTCCGTTAGCATCACAGTTGGTGTCTGGAAGTTTCATAAAACATGCTGGCAGCTTAACGGGGAGACAAAGTGCTCCATTCTTCTGGCCTGCGTAACAAACGGGGGCATTCTTCTTAATGTATCCTGGAATGGCCCAAAGCATGCAAGTAAGGAAAACAAAGCCAGTGTCCTGTGTGAGTACAGCGGCACACTTGTGCTCATGTCCGCAGCGAGCACCTGAGGCTTCGGGGTGGTGTTTGCAGGTGCCCTGTGGCCTGTTGACGTCCGTGAAGGAGCGAACAAGCGGCCGTGTTGTCGGCTGCGGCCGGTCGGTTAGTGGAAGTCAGATTTAAAAACATGCACTAGGGCGTTAAAAATGGCCGACGGTGCTGCGCTTGTTACACGCCTGTGACGTGTGAATTAACCCGGTGTGGGAGCTATAAAGCCTGTTTATCTTATTGTAACTTACAGTGAACAATTTTAAGGAATCCCCTCTGACTTTTTACAAGAAACAGCTTGTTTCTTCACACATAACAACAGAAACGGTTTTTAGTGAATACAACAATAATGATTACAGATTCTTTACATGTTTGTAATCAATGTGGAAGCCCATTATGTTTAGCAAAAAGAAAAAAAAACTTGGGAAGAAAATTAGTGTGTTTTTTGTGTTAAAACATTGTTTTTTTTTTTATCAGTTTAGCCAGATGTCAATTATTTTACTGGTTAATATGCTTTATAATAAATCATGCATTGTCAAACTGATAGACCTGAGTTTTGAGCAGCCCTGGTCCATGCGTGCGTGCGTGCGTGTGTGTGTGTGTGTGTGTGTGTGTGTGTGTGTGTGTGTGTGTTCATGAATTGAGGAATACACGCACGAACAGGGACGGAGTTGCAGCAACAAAGATGCTTCTGTGCATGTGTGTATTATGCACTGATTTTCAACCTTGTGATCCAGACAAAGTAAAGGTCAGGAGGTTACCGGAGGACGGGAAAGCAAAGTAAAGCAGCACAATCCTCCTTTGCTTAACGGGACATTAATGAGTAGAGGATAGAAGAGATAAAACCCTGTTTTTTTGCTTTTTGGTGCTTTAGTTTATTTGCTTCTCGGTACGCATATAAAACCTTTTGAGGTCTTATTCTTCTCTCCAGCTTTTCAGAATCGGCTGACGCCTAGTGGCAGAAATGTCTCAGGTCCAGGACGGTATGACTGAGAGGAGACTGGTCCCTGTCTTCCCAGTTTCACCAGCACTTCAAAAGGGGAAAGGTCACATGACTTTTGCATGGGGGGAATCCTGCTACCTTCTTTAAGGGCTCCCCATCTCAGACGTTCAAGTTATTAAGTCAAAGGGTCATTTTTGGTTCCTGTTTCTGCTGTCCTGAATATTTTTCCCTTCCCTGAAGGGCTGAACAGCTCATCCAGTTCCTGGTGTGTCGTCAATGTTCCATCTCTGTGCAGATGATGCGTCGAACACCAACGTCCTCCTTCTATATTAGAGCGACTGAAGCGAAAAATCACCACCTGCGGTTTGCTGCACTATGATTTCTGTAGAAAAATCATCTTTTTTCGGATTATTAATCAACATCGTAAATGCAGATAAACTTCAGGCTTTTTTATTATTAATAATATTTCAACTTAAGGAGCTCAGTCGTTAATACACCATGATAACTGTGAGGAAATGATGCTCAGAATGTTATCATTGGACGTCAGCGTTGATTTGAAACCAGCACTGACGAGTCCCTCACAGCCAGACTAGGCTCTCTTTTACGAGTCCGTCACGTGCTGCTAATAACTCATCTTCAACCCTGCGGTGAAGATTTACCTCTGCAGGTGGTCTCCGTCTCACCTGGGGGGGACGTATGTAAATCAGCCTCTCACATGGGGCCCCCCTGCTGTGACCAGGCTTTGTTCTCTGACAGTCCCGGTCCAGTACAGCTCAAAATTGACCTTAAAGCGTTCCTTCAAATGCCTTCAAAAGTGCCTCGGTAGCAGCGACAATGGATGGGGGGGTTATTTCATATGATATAATGTATAGGTGGATAACCAGACGGAAGGAATTTCACAGAACAGGCCCAGAGTTCATGAAATGCCGTCGACATTCTGAGCTCTGTTAATGAACGTAAATCCTCCGAGCTTAAGCCGAACAAATTACAAAAAAAAGAAAAAGAAAAGAAAATCGGAAAAGTCACTTTGAGAGGTGCGGAGCGCCGAGCTGCAGAAGAGCCGACGCATAACAGGACGATTGTTTGTGTTGTGCTGAACTGGATGCAGCAGCATCCGCAGGGTCGGGAGAGGGGGGAAAAAAGAGTTGTGGCAAAGCGAGAGCCCCAGGCGAGAAAAACAAAGGAGCTAACTGTTAACGCCACATCCTGACATCAAGTGACACACCATAAAGGGGTAAATTCAGATTTTACATAAAACAACAGAAATTTGAAGAAGCTCATTGTACTTCCAGAGATTCCCTGACATGCATAACTAATTTCTTTGCTGGCCTTTAAAAGACGAGCTGGATGTCTCCGTCCTCGCAGGCTCAGTCTTTCTGCTGCACCCAGGCGGTGAGCAGCTACTGAATTTATTAGTTTAGGCTGGGAAAGAAGAGTTTTATTTGTTTGAGGTTTAAATCTGGACCAATCCGCTCATTGTTAAAAATGCTTGAGATGCTTGGATATCACCCCTGTGAGGTATGGTATTTTTTTGTGGACTAGATTCCTTTTAATTACGAGATTTTAAAAAAATCAGCCACTATTTCTGCATCTCGATTTAAAAATAAACTTGTTTTTATTTAAAAAAAAA
Source organism: Tetraodon nigroviridis (assembly GCA_000180735.1). Classification (NCBI taxonomy): domain Eukaryota; kingdom Metazoa; phylum Chordata; class Actinopteri; order Tetraodontiformes; family Tetraodontidae; genus Tetraodon; species Tetraodon nigroviridis. The sequence continues at coordinate 2,265,692 of CAAE01014729.1, forward strand.
ACCAAGCTGAACAGGAAGAGATAAATATAGACCATAACTGTGAGCTGGAGTGTAACAGCGGTTCTTTATTCATTTTCTCTAAAGTTAGAGCAGCTTTAGCGAGTGTCTGACTCTCCTGGAAAACATAAATGTGAAGAAGATGCAGGTAAAGAAACTTAAAAGTCATGATTAAAAAATTATGCTATTCTAATACCACCATATTTAGCACGAAAGAGTTTTAGACTTATTTCGGGTCTTTTTCATCTAAAAAGTCTCCTGAGTGGATGTGATCTGATGGCTTCTGCTCTGCGTGTCTGACAGGTCCAGACTCACCTGGAGAACCCCACCAAGTACCACATCGAGCGCTCGCAGCAGCAGCAGGTCAAGCGCTACCTGGGGAAACTCGGCTCGCAGGTGTTGAGCTTGCCCTGCCAGAGCCAGTCCTCTGACCACGGGGGCATGCCGCCAGGGCCGGGCAACAGCGCCCCCAACAGCCCTATGGCCTTACTCTCCCTCAACGTTAACTGCGAGAAAGAGGCGAGATCACCTTAACAGACCCACAAAGAGCCCTCTCGTGATGTTTTCGATCTGACCCGTATTTCTGCCCGTAGATGGACGATGTCATTGACGACATTATTAGCCTGGAGTCCAGCTACAGCGATGACATGCTCGGCCTGATGGATCCAGGACTTCAGATGGCGAACACGGTAGGCAGGATTAACATTTCCCACCTGCTCATCCTGGCGACATCTTCACCACCAGCACGTGAACTCACTCTAGCCGTGAACTGCTTTCCGACTGGACCAAGGTCTGTCCAGTTTTGACAAATCTGCTCCTGGTGCCTCCAGATCCCCGCTCCAGCTAATCTCATGGACATGTACGGAAACCAGGGAATGTCCCAGCAGGGTCTGCCCATCAGCAACTCCTGCCCTGCCAACCTGCCCAACATCAAAAGGGAATACTCCGGTAAGCAGCGTGACCTTCCACAGCAGCGGCATCTCCTCCTCTTCCTCGAGACTCCACTCTCCAGGCCTTTGTGCACCCCAGAACGTAGCCCTGTGTTCAGTGTCAGCTCCTCTGATCCTCTCCTGACTCTAGCATCTTTGCACCTTTGTCCGTTCTGCACGTTTTGACACTGAAAACCGTTTTTTGTTCACGACGTGTAGTTTCGCAATCCCCAGCCATCATGCACATGCTGGATAAGTCTGGATCCTGTGGCAAATTTGAAAGCTATCAAAGGCCTGAAGGGTTCCCTGTGGGTACGTGCGGTTCGTTCACCTCCAGACGTAGAACTGAGCTCCAGCACATTTCTGTCGCATCCTTCTGCACTGGGAGGGAAAAAAAGAGCTTTATTTTATTCGTAATCCAGCCCAATTTGTTCCAGAAGCTGAGGTCAGAGCAATGGCCAAGGAGAGGCAGAAGAAGGATAACCACAATCTGAGTAGGTTTCAATTGGGCTTTTATTTTTTTTTGCATTTAAAAACTTCACTTTACAGAACCCTGAAAGAAAAGTTTCTCTGTTTTCGTTTGCAGTTGAGAGAAGACGGCGATTTAACATCAACGATCGAATCAAGGAGCTGGGAACTTTAATTCCAAAGTCCAACGACCCGTAAGTTCCCTCTTCATCTACTCTGAGCTGGGTGTGATGGAAGTAAAGAAAGACAAGTGTGTAAATATGTCAAGGAAACGTAAGGCTTCTTAAAAGGAGGAAAAGGCAGTCACAAGGCCATTTGAATTCAACACACAACCTCCAGTTGTGGGCTCGTTCGCAAAGTTCATCTGAAGCTAATGAGGCAATTTCAGTCTGCCAGATCATGTAGATATAACCCAAAAAAATCCAAAAAAAGAGGAGGAAGGTGATAATGGAACTTTTTACAATTAGTCCTGCCATGATTGATTAACGCCATCAGGGACCTCCAGGCTCCTCCGGGACCTAGGGGTCAAACTGATGACTGCGTGTGATCTCAGTGTCCATCTCCTCCAACCCCGACTTAGCCCTCAAGTCAGCGGGGAAAAGGTCTTTCTGAAAAGAGCTTGAATCCAATTTTCCGAAGAAAGGACATCAATAGCTGTTACTGTAAATAATGGCCGTTTGTGCGTCTTTTAAAGGGACATGCGCTGGAACAAAGGCACCATCCTGAAGGCCTCCGTGGACTACATCAGGAAGCTGCAGCGGGAGCAGCAGAGGGCCAAGGAGCTGGAGAACCGGCAGAAGAAGCTGGAGCATGCCAACCGACACCTGATGCTGAGGATACAGGTAAAGTTCCAGACGAGTCCGAAGCAGCAGCGCCAGCAGCGCCACCAACCATGCCGTTGTGGTCCACAGGAGTTGGAGATGCAGGCGCGGGCGCATGGTCTGGCCATCGCATCTTCAGCGCTCTGCTCCACCGAACTGGTGGTCCGGACCATTAAGCAGGAGAACAGCCTGGAGGACTGTCACCAGGACATATACACGCTCCACCCCCACCATCCGCACCACCCACCATGCACCCCGGAGACGCCCGGGACGCTGGAGCTCAACGAAAGCCACGCTAACTTCCCCAAGGGCCACTACGGCGTCCACGGCAAGCCGGGCTCCAAACTCAACGACGTCCTCATGGAAGACAACCTGTCTCCGGTCAGAGGGGGGGACCCCCTGCTCTCGTCCGTCTCCCCGGACACATCCAAGGACAGCAGTCGTAAGAGCAGCGTGAGCATGGATGAAAACGAGCCGGGCTGTTAGCGTCCCCTCAGGGAAGACACCTCAGCTGCGTTTTTTCAGAACCGCTGCGAGTGTTAGCACGGCCAGCTAGCACACTCTCAGACTCTTCATCTTGTGTCTCCTCCCAGCTCCCTCACCCGAGTTTACATGTTACTTTTTAAAACATTTTTTTTACTTTACATTTGATGGTTTGTTTTTTTTTTTTTTTGCGATATATTTGTCTTCCAAAACCCTCAACCTTGATTTCAAGGACTGATTATAAAAGTTTTTTTTTAATCATTACTTTGGCAATGAGTTACAAAATTGGAAATTTTTATATTTAAAACACATATGTATATGCATTTATCCTTGGATAGAGGCTAGATTAAGATTATATTCTTTTGAAAGAATCTGAGGATGTTGTAAATCGTGGTCAGATATCTAGATACTCTGGTGAATTGATCACTGCTTTTTAAATCACTAGAGATCCTAGAAGAAAAAAAAATCTATTTATTACAGTGTTTTACACTCCCGGTGTCTTAGCTGAAACTTGAACGTGTTGGTGCCTTATTCAGACGTGTACGCACCAAGGTTGTGTTGCTCTTCCCGCTTTGGCTGTCAGCTGAGTTTTTGTCAGGCTTCCATTTCAAATTTGTTCCTTAAAATTGCTAATCATTCTGTAAATATGATCTTATTTATGTATCTATTATAAAAATGTTTGCAGACATTCCCCATGAAAATAAGATACTTAAAAGAAACAAGGAAGGACAATTAAAGTAAATTGTTTCTTTCACTACAGTTAAAATTAACCCAAAATATGATTATTTTAGTCCCTAAACAACCTTAATGAACACACATCTTAGGTAGCTTTGTACATCTACATATACATTCCTTTCTAAAAAAAATAAATTAATGTAATTTTTTTTAGTGATGAGAAACAAAGAAAGAAAGAAACAAACAAAGCAAAGCCCTAAGAAACAAACTGAATTATCGCCCCGGAATTCAGAATTTAAATTGTTATGGTTTTGATAGCAGCGATGAAAAATGTTTCCACCACTTTATTAAAACCTCACGCTCACAATGTTGTTTTTCCCCCCTGATGTGGCTCTCTGATTTGATGAGGAATATAAGGAGACTGTTTTGGTGTCTTATATGAACAAGATGAAGTTATCCAAACACTGAAATGAACTGTGCAAACTGTAATGTGATTGGTTCTTTTGTTTTTTCTTAATCTAACATAAATGAACTATTGTATTTGTCTATTCAAATGCATGCACAATATCAAAACATCATAGATTGTGATTGTTGTATAGCGTAGGAGTTTGTCTTTAGCATTTGTAGCAGAACGTTGTGAGTGACTACTGGCGTCCACTGAGCCCTGTTGCAGCTCCGTCTCCGTCCTGTTAAAACTATGCAATGTTGAAGTTGATGTGGACGCGACCTCTTGATGCATGGCTCCATCATTAGTGCCTTAACCTTGTTTATGCCCCCTTCCCGGTGACGTCAGACGAAGGTTCAGGCAGCAGGAAAACCAACCGCTTTTATATTAAGTTAACTTGGAAGACAATCAGAAAGGAGCTTTAATAATGGAACCTGAAAGTTTCAAATTAAATGAGTTTAATGATAAAGTGTGAGCAGTGAGAGCTAAATCAGACAGATGTGAACAGCAAATGTTTTAACAAACACCCTTTTGAGTGTGAGAAATGTCGTTCTGCTGTTTTTGGATCTGTTTTTAATTTCTAACTGCACTTTCCTTCAAACCTCCCTAAAACCACACAAAACAGCCTGAACAGCCATGACGCACAGTCAACATTTAACTGTTTATTTATGTGAACAAGGTTTGTTTGTAAGATTAGATTTTTCCTGCAGTATCCGAGCACAAAGCCGCTGCAGCAGCAACAGGTCGTTTTGATTTTGATTTGTTTTCATTTCAGTCAAGTTCAATTTGTTGAATACCAACGCGGCCAGCTTTTTAGGCAGCTAAGAAGCCTGAAGCCACATATTGGACACAGCCTCGGCCGTTACGTCTCTTCAGGCTATTTCGCACACGCTTATGTACTAAATTGCTGGGAAAAAAAACATCACCTCTGTTACCTTCAAAAACGGTTGTCATTTCTAAGTATTTGTTTACTGCTGTGTATTATTTGTGCATTTAATACTGAACGTTTGGGGTAGTTGTGCTTTTTACCTGGTTTATGGTGGGATCCACACTCGTGTTTCCAAAGTTTTATGATAACGGTCATACTATGCAGTGATCGCCACCAAACATGTTGCCAAAATGGTCGTTAACTCTGTCAAGGCAGGTTATGATCACTGGGATTTGTTTGTCCGTTTGGTTCTCAGCCTAATTGATTGAAAATTAATGAACGGATTTGAATGAAAGTCTCAGGAAATGTTGATAATAGGCCAAGGAACAGATGGTTTCATTTTGGCCATTTTCTGGATTTCAGAAGGAATTTGACCTTTGATTTTTTTTCTTTTTAGATATGACAGGCCAGAAAGCTTTGATCACAATACATGGCTAAATGAGCTGCTAGGCGAGTAGTAATACAAGATTACACAGTACAGCGGCTTCCTTTGATCTTTAGATGATCAAAATTCAAAATTCCTCCAGAACATCACCAAAATGCCATCATTTGTTCCTTGGGCCGTTATTAACCTTGATAACAAACTCCGTCTGTCATGTAACCTCCTCCATTGACAGAAGTAATGAATAGCAGCACCAGCTTTACTGTTTGGGGTGTTTGATTACACCGGAAATGAAATGGCAGTCAGACCAGCTGCAGCCTGAACTATAACCTCAGGTTGGAGTTTAAAAACAAGAGTGATTTATAATTCAAGCAGTTTTTATGAGCGGCTCTCAGTCGTGTCCAGCAGGGGGCGACACACAGCTGTCATCGCCCGACAGCAGAAACCAGTGAGACCGGATGTTGATCCCGCACACTGCAGTAAACTCTTTTTAATCATTTAAATTCAGACACATGCCTGTTCAGATCACACATCGCTGTTAAAGCCATGATGGTGAAGCCGTCGCTCTGACTGATCTCTCACAAGGACTCTGTAACTGCTGTCGGTTTTTAAAGTTCTGTATTTAAAAAAGCACCTCTTGACCTTTGGTTACTATTGCATCATTCAAAGAAACCTTTCTCTGCTGGTGTTTCTACTGTTCTTCTTTTGCAGCTTGTGTGACATGAATGTAGCAATAGCTCATGTAAACGCTGGTATCAGACAAGTGAACTCAGTCGGTACTCTATATGGAACCCACAGGAATCTTGTGAGAAATATTAAAAGTTTCATGTGAATGTTTGCACCGTGTGTATCTTTTTCTTCTCAGAATGACCTGAAATTGAGCATTAGTGAGTCCTATAATCTGACTCTGATGGGGCCATTGATACTACTGGCCCAGAAAATGACCATTTCATACCGCAAATCTGTCAAATGCTAAAAAGACCCTAAAAACACCCAACCAGGTGGACTTTCAGAGAGCCTCCTGAAGACAGAAGGCTGGTGGTAGATGATATCAACAATAACGTAGAGCCAACAAGGTCTTAGTAATGCTGGCAGTTTATTACATACGGATATTTGAACTAGATGAGACAGCGGGGCTGTTTCGGGTCGGAGGCCTTTCCTCAGCGGTAGCACACCTCTGATATCTCCATGGCGAACTCGATGAATTCTCCCGTGTCCTTACAGGAGCCGCAGCAGTTACAGTCCAGCTCCATCTTGGAGCTGCAGCAATCCTTTTCTTGGTGCTCTCGCTCCGTGGCCAGCCTGACGCGTCTGTATGAGGGGAAACAGCGACTCACGGCCCACTCCAACGCTCCCGGGAGCAGGACCATGAAGTCGTAGAAACGGCAGTGCAGGCAGGCGAGGAGAAGCAGGGCGCAGTCGTCTGGCAGTGGCGAGAAGATAAAGAGAGAAGAAGAATGAGCCCGTGTTTTCAGGGAGGCCAGCTCTCCTGAGACCAGCTCGTACCTCCAGAGTGGGAATCATCGGAGGAAAAACAGCTGCTGCTGCTGTTCTTCAGCTTGTCAGAACACACAGAGAAGATGGAGCCCCCCCAGTCATGGCCACCACAGGAATCATCTGTGTCCACGTTCTCCGAGTCTGGCTCAAGGATGGAGCTCAGCCTGCAAAGGCTGCCGGCTGACTTGCTGCCTGTTATCGTCTCGGATGGACTGACCAACCCCGGCTCTGGAATACTGCCTTAAAGAGGGAACACAAGCAAAACAGTTGCGATTTCATGGGAGAAAATGGTGGATTGTTACTAAATTAAAGAACATGACCCATCGATCACCCATTTCAGCTATTCGCTCAATCAAAAATGTGTAAGTTTGCCTTTTTCCCCAAAAAATATTTTTTAAAGAAGAAACCAAGGTGAATTTCATGAACAAATGTAATCACAATATTTCTTTATTCACTCTAAATATGTTACATTTTCTGATTACTAGGACCTTTTCTTCTATCATCATGGCTGCTCTCATCTCCAGAAAGCACATTTGTGGTTTAAAAGAGAAAGCGTATAATGGAAGGGAAGACTATTGATCATAGAGCCTTTATTTAGATCCCTTTTCCTGGACTGAACCAGGGAACTTTTCCAGGCTCCTTTTTGACAATGCCGCACAGAGGGCAGATACAAACATCAGAGACCTGACCTACCATCAGAGACATGGTCCCCGGTCTTCCTCAGCTCCACACAGTCCTGGTCAACCTCAGGAAGCGTTAGAGGGGTTGTCATCTGGCAGAGAAAAGAGCAGAAAATGACTAATGGACACAATTTTCATCTAAACCCCTTCACTGATACATCTTTACACCGTTCTGTCTTGAGGCTGTAATGTGCAAACACACCTGTCTGAAAATCCACAAAACACATGATCCAGATAATCCAGTATTTTGTCTGAAGTTTACCTGTCTGAACTGGTTAAATATCCAACTATTTCACCCGGAGCTTGTGACACCGTGGAACCCTCTGAGCTTGGACCCGAGCACCTCCCATTGTGCACACACCCACAGTGAGGTACACTCTCCATATCGATCCAACGTCACTCAGCAAGCGTACACCCAACATCTGTGATGACACAAAGGGAAGAAGATGTATTCATTTAGTTATTCCTCCATTGCTCGCTTAAAAGGGCTTCAGTAAGTTTCTTAAGTTTGTTTTTACATGGTGCCTTCTTTTAATAATTAAAAAGAAAACCAAAAAGAGCTGATTGTGTCAACCTAAATGATAGTCCAGTCCATGTTTTACCTGTGGTGTTACTCTTCATCACCAGATTGGGTAACGGCAAAACAGCTCCCCCAGCCGGTCGTCAAGCGCCATTGCAAGCGGCGTGCGGGTAAATATCGATAAAATCATTACTCTTGAATATTGATCTTCATTTATAAGCTTAATGACAGCGTTCATGGATAGGCCTTGATTGGCATTCAGCTCTGCATCAATTGAAGATTATATGGATCATTTCCAACAAGAAGGACATTATTGTGAGAAATTTATTTTCATAGAGATGCATTGGTTTACAATAATGATAAATCTACATCACATACTGTAACAAAGTGAAGACTATGAGCCTCGATGGAGTGAAAAAGACTGACGAGTACAAAGAAGCTGTGTAATTTTACCATCAACTGATTAACAATTAAAAACAAATATATCAGATCATGTTGGCAGTGAAAACCTTCATTTTTATATCATATATATATATATTTTTTTTTACTTCCTCTGTTTTTTAATGGATCGTGATATTTAAAATAAAATCAGGTAGTGTGGAGGGTTTTTTTTTTTATTGTGAAGTGCTAATATTTTCCCTTTCCTTTGGCTTCTCTGCTAATTATGGTCCTTCTCTAGTCTGATATATTAAAGAAAAATAAAAAACTCAGCAGACAGTTAAACATTGTGTTCTCACTCTACTGTACAGAGAGATTTGTATGAGATTAATAACAAAAAAAAAGCAGATGAATTTTAAAAAAATCCCCAAGAACAAAGTGTTTGTCTATGTGGTAAAGCAGATGCTTCCGGCAACTCCTGGAGTCGCCCAGGCCGAGAGCGAGGCGGACAACTCGGGCCTCGACGTCAGAGCGAAGGCACGCGGTCGAAGTGGAGATTGGGCCTCTCTGGACTGCCGTTGCCTTCGTCCTGGTTTGTGTCGGGGCTGTGGCCGTGCTCGTCCATGCTCTCCGCAGATTCGTACGGGTAATTGTCACAAATCTCTTCGTCTTCTTGCTCCTCTTTAATGCTGGTGAGACAAAGACGAGAAGGCACGCATAAGCTGTGCCACTCCTGTTCATATTCACTCGTCAGAAAAAAAGTTGCCCGATTAGATCTGATAAATTGCTTTGACTTAAGCTGTACATATTTAGCTCCTAAATAAAACAGTTATTATTAAGTAACTGGTAAATTGGGCCAAAGCTGTCGGGGTGATTGTTGGCGTTGTTGGATGACATCACGTGTTTTGATGGCACTCACAGGGCCTGTGGGGGGGACTGCGTTGCGCTGCTGTCACTTTGGTAACCAGATCCATTAGCGAGGGCTCCGTTCATCTGTTCCTGGAGAAGATGGGGCAGGGAATGCAGTGGGATGCTGCCGATGGAGGCTGGGTTGGAGAGACAGCCGTCCAGGCTCTGTAAAAAAGGATTTTTCTAGCCTTCACTAATGCACCAAGGAAAGATGATGCTTGGAAATCATCAGAGCGCTGCACCACAGGCAGTGCTGCAGACGAGTACGTGCACTGCAACACGGCTCCATTTATAGAACTGGCTCAAAAATAGAGCCTGAAATATGAGAAGCCTCTCACCTGAAGAGCAGATCCAGCTAAGCTCTGGCGGCACTGAGAGTTCTTCAGCAGAGATCTGTTAACACAGAAAGGAACAGAACATTACGTCTCTGAGAAGTATACATAACTCATAATTAGTGTCAATATTTGATTAATGACTGATAAAATTAAATACATATGGTGTTTTGCTTACACACACACACACAGACACACATGCACACACACCTCTGCAGACTGAATTTGACTCACTGCGATAAAATGACATGACTTTTTAGAACACCTGAGGCTGATTTGAGTTTTCTTCATGCCAAACCCTCACTGTGGTTTTGTTTACAGTAAACACCATGTGTACAGATTAGCTGCCCCAGACTTCTTCAGACCGCTGAGGGACACCTACCCCGCACCGGCTGGTTTCTGGGGTCTTCTTCTGTGGAACTCGATCTCATCCACCGTCCACACGGCTCCTTTCACATTTTCCAGCCGTACGAAACATTTGTGGAGGCTCAGGTTGTGCCTGACTGCATTCTAATCACAAACAAGGAAAACTAAATTAAACACAACTTTGCTTTAAATATTGAAACCTGCAGACACAATTTAATAAACATTCACCTTCCAGGTGGCTGCATTGCTCCTAAAATAGGCAAAGTTTCTTGTGAACCAGTTGTAGATTTCATTTAATGTCAGCTGACTGCGGGGAGATTCAAATATCGCCTGAAAGAACGAGAGATAAATATTTTTTTAAGAAAAAATTAGAGACTGTGGCAATGCAAATGCTGCTGTGTCAAAGTTCTCAGTTTACCTGTCTAATGAGAGAAGCATAAGTAAATGGGGGTCTAACTTCTGTGCTCAAGTAGAACTCCTTATTATCAGATATATCTGGAAAGAAAAAGGTAAATCAGTTGGTTGGACTTTAAAAATGTCCAGCTTATTATTCAAACGGCTTGTGCACCTACCTTGGCTCACAGAGCGACTGTATCGCCTCCGTACAGGTGTTCCAGTAAACATGCTACTGGGAGTGAGGACAGAGGGGGATTCAGAGTGTGGCGTCAGGGGTGTGGTTGGTGCTGTGGCGCTCTGAGACACACTCATAGGAGCTGGGCCTTTGGGCAACGTCGCCTGGGATAAGGAGACATTAGATGCCAGGTTGATCTGGGAAAAAAAAAAAAAAAGAAAGAAAGCAAAGAACAACATGTTTAGTTGGGAAAATGTCAGCGCGGCTACAAGCAAAACAATATTTATTTTAATTAGAAGCAGCACAGCAGGTACTTACGGGCTGTGCTGCGGGTTTGGGTTCTGAGGACTTCAGATGAGCCATCATGGCCTGCAGGCGTTCTTTGTCTTTTTTCAGCTTAAAGAGATGAAAATTTAGTATTTAGGTGGTGAGAAAAGCATGGAAAAAAGGATTTATTATTTAATAGATGCAAACGACCCTTTACCTGCAGTTCTAATTGCTGAACCACTTGCATCTGAACACGACATTGTGCTGTACTCTTGTCATCCAGTATATGCTCACTGTTCAAATGTCTGCAGAAAACAAGTTTAAAGTTGATTAAAACAGTGCATCTTCTAATGAAAATAATAAATGTAGTTCTTGAGTAATCCATATATTCTCCACTTACTTGAGAAATGCCTGAAGATCTCCAAAGACGGTTTCACAGCCAGGCCATTTACACATTCCATTTCCATACAGAGGGTGGCTGTTCTGTGTGTTTTCATCCGGACAGCCGCTGAACACAGACAGAAATCATTTATCTGGTCCTGCTCCAGCACAATAAACCTGCATGTGAAGCATCTTGCGGGATTATTATAAACAGCTAAAGTACCTGTCTTTCTTCCTAAGCAGAGGTTGGTGCCCATTGACGGTGCACTGCTGGCTGGAAGACTCTCTGGCATCTCCGCCAGCAGACAGCAAGCTGCCATTTTCACAGCCTGAAAGCGCAGAGGAAATGCTGTGATTGACTTTTATGTCCTGCGTAAATGTCACAGAACACCCGCGGCAAGCGTGGTACCTGGAGCTGTAATGGGGCTGGCGGGGAGGACAGAGAGCAGGCCTTGTCTCTGCAGGTTGAGAAGATGCTGCTGCTGCACCTGAAGAAGCTGCTGCTGGATGGCGATTTGCTGGGCTGTCAACTGTGAGCCAGAGATAACAATGAGACAAATCACATAGACTATGGCTTGTGCACACAGCCTGTGTCCTTTATGTGCTGGTTTCCTATCCATAACAATGGTGAATACACAGAGGATTTTTTTAAAACAACCTAGAATGAGGATAATCTTATTTATTTAACATCTACAACACTGCAGGCATTGCTACACGTGACAGTGACGTGCTGAGACTGAAGTCTGGCAACCTACAGCATTTAAAGGAATAGTTAAACAAAGAGAATCTTGGAGATTCTCTCCTAAAAACTCAAAATGAAACCCAATATAGCCTCCTTGTTCTCGTGGAATAACATATGCAATGATGAAATATTCATCAACTCATAAAAGGAATTCCAGAATGAGGCCTTACGTACCTCTTGGCTAACAATCCCTGCATTCTTCTGCTGCAGCAACTGCATACTTAGCTGTTCCTGTTGATTTTTGAAGACCTCTTGAATTTGCTGCTGCAGAAAAATGGAAGTTTGACTTGTCAAAGACCAGCGGTCCGCAGTGAGCAGCGATGGTGATGACAAACACTGTACCTGGTGTAACATGAGTGCTTTCTGCTGCTGCAGCAGAGCTTGGAGCTGCTGGGGACTCGGAATCTGCTGCTGCGGTGTCTGCTGCAGCTGCTGTGGGGCCTCTGCTGGTGGGGTCATCATGGACAAGGACACTGGAACCTGCAGCACCCACAGACACAAATGGAAGGTGGATAAAAATCCACATGAAGCCAAGACAGAAGTGCTGAAACACACATTTCTTAAAATCACTAATTTCCTTCCTTAAAACAAGCTTATTGTTACTCTTAGTGATTCAGAGCAGACATTTTATGCAAGACTCTGCAACAAACAGGCTGTTTTCCTGCACGTTTGACTTGCAGAAAAACATTCAAGAAATGTAACTTCTGTTCCAAAAGCAAAGAGAGTCCTGACCTTCACATTTCCAGACTTTAAAACACTCTTTCAACTCATGTGTCTGCATTCTAGTTTTTTCTGCTTCGGGTTTGATCAGCTGATCGCCAGTCGAGAAGAGTGTGCGTGTTTCATCTCCACGACAAAGACGTGTTGGATTTGCCTGTCCAGAGTCTGTTATTTCTGCACGTGAAAAACATGCTCTAATTCCCACACGGGGTTCGTTTACACGAGGACAGAACCGAAATGTTCCGAATGCTGTGCACAGCATCAACCACACACTTTTCCCACCCTGAAGAATATCTGGGAAACACTAAATAAATGCTACATTTTTTAGGCATCATAACATTTTCTTAGAGCATTTCCAGCAGCTAAAAGAACCAAAGGTTTTACTCTTACATTTGTGGCAACCTAAATATGTGGTTTAGAAAAGGACAGATATAACTACAAAAGCACTCTCAAAGCACAGACGTGCATCGTGCATCTTATTTCCACATTTATTGCAATTTACACCTTAACTGTAATCCAGAACGTCACCAAAATGTATTCCTCTGCTCCTTGTCCCATTATCAACATTTTCTGGAAGTTTCATTAAAATCTATTCCAAACTTGTCACGTTATTTTGCCGACATTCAAACGAAAAACAGCCTCCTTGGCGGAGGTAATAATTGGAGCACTGTTTTCGGTACAGTCAGAGGTCAAAATAACAAGATGAACTCAGCTCTGCTTCCATCTGAGCCAAAGTGAGGCAAACAAAAACAACAACAGTGGATGGCTCAGGGGAATTAGCAGTCCTTCAAAACAACAACAACTAGCTCCATCAAAACAACAACAAAGTCCTCTGCCAGGCATGCAGCAATTACCAGCGCACCCCCCACCAATGTTCAGCTCAGGGGCTGTTTACAGTAAACATAAACATAGCCATCAGAATGGCAGAGAAATAAATAATGAACACAGAGCATGTTTGCGAAAAGAGAACTTGATATTCGTATTTTAATTACGGCCTGAACCACAAACAAACATCTCTCTCCGAGGCAGCCTCTTTTGGAGCCGAGTAAACAAGCCAACGGTGGATTTCACACAGGCTTTGGGCTAACAATAACAGTCGAGTTTGTCCTTTCTTATGAAACCCAACGCTGCAGAGGTGGCCGCTGCGGCGCTGAAAAACAGCTCTGTCCCACAAACGCTGCCAGTTGGCCCCTCTGTTTTTCTGTGGACACCATCAACACAACAACTGCCTCTGCCCTAATCCCTGTTGCCATGGCAGCCAGCAAGTCCAAACATCTTCTGTTGTTGTTATTGTTGAAAGTCATACTGTGAGTGTAAACACAGATCTGCTCTCGCAAGACTGGCCTTGTGAATTTGGAGGTGAATGACGCCGAATTGAAAGAACCTGCTGGAAAACACCACGTCTGCTTTTATGACATTTTATGCGGCTGGAAATGTCATCAGGGTGTGGGCCAATTGACGGTGACCTTTTGCAAAAACTGACTATGTACAGAAGCTTTAATAGATGAGATCAGAATATATCAGAACAATCATGGGATTAGGACTTCAACTCACATGTTCAAACCAGCATAATATGAAAACATCACAAAGGAAAATATAAAGAGTGGAACCAACCTGATCGCCGCCATCGGAAAATCTGTCTGGGCACGAAAAAACCGCTCGTCTGCGACAGTGTTAATGCCTCTGAACGAGCCTCACCAACCAGACTGTAGGATTGAGCCCTCCACCCAGCAGGAGGTGAGTGCAGCTCCCCCCCCCACACACACACACACAAACACACAACAAAACACAACACCCCCCCTCAGGAAATCCTCCCCCTACTCTGCCTCTCCTCTTCAACACTAATATATATCAGGATGCGATCTGGGGGCTGACACAGAAGCGAGGTTCTGGAAAATACTTTGGTTTGAAAGCATCTCATGTGAATACTAATGAGGAGATGATACAGATGTTTGGACAGCAGTCCAGCTGTGCATACACAGAGGCGCAGCTCGGCCATTTTACTGTAAAACTCTAATAAAATGCCAAATCTCAATAAAACAGTAAACTCCTATAATGACAGGCTATTATTACAGGTTGGAGGTCTGGTTTATGGAGGGGTTTCAACATTACGAGCCACTCAAGAGTTCAAATGGTCACCTTAGGCGACTTCTGTTTCATTACTTACCACCTCTTAAGCGCCAAAAGCACCTTCGCTTACTTTTATAGAAACAGTTAAAATAAAAAAACAACCCTGCTGTTGGTAATAAACATGAGCGAAGAGAAAAATGGCCTTTCCTGTATGAATGAACCATTTTTGACCCTATAGCTTCCTGCAACATTTAAAAAATTCGGCCCTTAGAAAGTGGATGAAAGGAGACGGACCCTGGGTGCCTCTGCAGGGGGAGTCGGGCTGCTCCTCAGTCGACTTTCATTCTCAGGGTTGTTCCCGTTCTCCGTCTGGTTTGCTGGAAAGGTGTGACTTGATGGTTCTGACCCAGACTCGTGCATCTGGACTTCAAGGACCTGGGAACAGGAAGCAAAAATGTTATAGTTCTAACAGAAAATCAGGCAAGCCTCTGCAAGGGCAGATGGTTGATACCTTTGCTGAAAACACGTGATGTCTTCCAACCTTGAAGCACATTGTGTTTTTAGAATTAGTGGCATTTATGCATTCCATTTTAAATCATTATGTGTCACTGGCTACATTTTCCTCTTTCCACTAAAAAAATACAGTGTTTGTGTTGGTGCAAAGCTACAAAGTTATAGGTCTATCCACCAAGACAAACATTCTCCACCCCAGCCGAGTGAGGAACATGCTCGGTCTATTTGTTGAATAACCGAGTGCTGCCATGACTACTGTAAACATGGGGGCCCTGGGTCCATGTTTATGTGCAAACATATCTTCCTTCTGGAACAATTTACCATTAACCAGGTGGTGTGATGAATAGCTCTGGCAGGTAGGACAATGCACAAGGAGGCTTTTATGTTTACAGCTTGGGAGTGTTTGAGTCAAACACAGAGCAGTATTAACAATGGTAAACTAGAAAAGCACTTGGAGGACGCACAACGCCACCAAGGTCACTTCATAGGCAGCATTAATCCGGAATACATACCGGTTATATAGCCACATAGTAGGTGGCTCTATGATCAAAGCCCCTTGGCTTTGATATGTGGACAATCAAAGGTCAAAATCCCTCTCGAATCCAAATCATTTCAATTTCTTTAAAGTCTGTTCATGACTTTTTGGGTTATTTTGCTAACAAACAAACAAACGCCGGCTGTCACACAACCTCCTCCCTTGGTGGAGGTAATAAAGCTGGCAAACAAACAATGACGGCAGATGGATGTATACACAGCGCGCTTCAAATAGACCACAGAGCCACAAAGATGCCATTATTTTCAGGGTTACTCCGCTATCAAATTAAACACCGACGCTAAACTCGGTGCTGCTGACAGCCAGCAACATCTTGAAGACATGAGGTGATTCTCATGATTAAAGCTGCAGACTGAGAAATAAGTCAAAGAAAGACAAAAGCACAGAAAAGTGTGTTTGAAAATGATTATTAGAGGACTACTTAACAGAAAGCTATGGTTATGTCTAGCTGCAGCAAGCATTATTCGTGGACAAGTCATAACTCAGTCCAAACTTCAATAGTTCCTGTAGTTCTAAAACTAAATCCTATCTAATCAAAGCTATGGTTGACTGAAGTCTGTTTACATTTGCTTAAAGGATTGGAATTAGCTCTGAAGACAAAGGAAAATATTTTCTCTGAAGTCAGGGGTATTTTTCCTGGAACCAGACTGGCTCAGGGCTTTTCCACATCAAAACTATTCTGCATAGTTCACCAGTATAAAAGTTAAAACATCAACCTGCAGCAGTCGGTGAAATATCCCATGATTCACTTTGTTTTTTAAAGCTCCTGTACAAGAACCGCTCTGTGACAGCTGTGGGACCACCAACAAGGATGCTAAAAAGAAAATACTGCAAAGAGGCCTCTCCTTGTAAAAGAATAAACAACGTACACTGTCTGCTTTAAGATTTTATGTCTTCGCAGCTGCTTATTCTGCACCATCAAAAGCCTTATCTCACAAACAGGACTATGAACAGTCTGCACATGGTGAGATAACATCTAAGTCAGCAGAACCCAAATCAAGAATTTGGACATCATTTCTGTTGGTTTGGGTAAAATGGAGCTCTGTGATAGTGTTTGTCACAAATGTTAAACTGTTCCGGCTCCTTTGTGCCGCAGTGACTCGCAACGTCAGCGTTTGATAAAAGGTAAAGATCAGAACCATTAAAAAGACACTGTTACGCAACTGTCCCCCAGGCAGACTTGGGGAAATATTGTAAATATCCGAAAAAGAGGAACTGAAGCAGTTCTTAAATGATGTTGCGATGTGTGGCGAGCTCGCTCGGGGATTGGTTCCCAATTCCGCTGTTTTCGGAAAAATCACATTCAGCAGGATCAATTAAAACCTTGGTATGTTTCACTGCCGTAAAAAGTTAGTGGATCTTTTTTAATTCGAGCACGTTTAGGACTGTCACGTCATCGCATTCATTCATTTAACAAGACGTCGCCGACACAAACATACATCCCGAAATGCTAAGCTTTGATATCTAAATGAAAGTTATTTGAGAAAACGTTAACTATTAACAACATGTGCAACTAGATAGACGTATAGATCAGCCTTTCACTGCACAGACTCAATCGATCAACCACTGCGGTCTGAGGTTGGCGTTGATTTAAATTCCATGTAACGTGGAAAATAACCCCCCGACATATAGGAAGATCGGGACTTGGTGTGTGACGATGCACACACTCTTGAGTGTTACGCCTATATTCGCCTATAATGGAGAGCAGTTTTCGGGTGCGGATGCGTTTATAAAGCAACAAAAGCTAGCATGCTGCTCTGTCGTTAGCTTGAAAAGAACGTCTCGGGCTTCTCTTCGTTTGGGCACCTGCCTGAGTCATAATATATCCTAATGCTACACTGAATAATCATTTTAACATTGTATTTGCGCTCATGAATTGGTGTATACTCACCGAATTTGGACACGCAGACAGTCTTTTTAGTAGGGGTGGTGTCTGAAGAGTGAACCACAGGAGCAGCGCCTTGTCAGCCAGTTAGCCACAAGTTGCTAACGGGGGGAGTGGTTTAGGTAAAAGTAAACAATAGTGACGTCACGATCAGCACGAGACTTTATAAAAAGCGTTTTAAATATATTAGCCTTCTGCAGTAAATATAGTACAAGTTTAATCTCTCATACGCAAGCACGCACGTCTCCATCTTCATACGAATCTGACAATGACATTTTACTGACGTGCACCTACACACATAAAATACATAAAACAATTGACAGGAGAGGCAATAATTGAAGTTTGAAGACTAATGAATCATTGCAAAACAATAGAGAATAGTCTTTTTTTATGGGCAAACCACTGAAGAAATACTAAAAGAACAGACATATATTAAGGGTGAAAAGACTGTCTTTTCCGTGGAAATCAAACTCACGATTGGTAAAGAAAATACGCCCCTTGTCTTTGTAGCTGTTGCTTCGTTTATGTCGTATTTTGTTTGTGCATCGCACGGCCAGAAGGTAATTATCTTTGGTCAGTGACCCAACATGTCCACAAGAGGGAAACATTTCCCTTGTTCAAATTTCAAAACCTTTATATGGCCCCGGGGTCAAATATAATTTATTACTGTTTATTTGTCTAATTTTTTTTAAACTAAAAACAGTAATTATACAGATATTTACATAGTTAATATATACAATTATTTAAACGCACCATTACAGTTAACCTTAAGGTAATAAAGAATATAAATTTTGGCAATACAGTCCAATAAAAAGTAAATTAAGCTCCAACTGACTATTGATCTTTGTAAGATTTCATTAAAATCCATTAATTTTTGTACATCACACAAACAAACAAACATCAGCTATCACAAAATAATGCACAAGCTGGAAAATTTAGATATCTTTATTTTGTTTCACATTCAAACATCTAACACACAAACAGGACGCCGAAAATGTTTAACACACTGTGCAGAGGTGACATTCTAGACTGCTGTTTAACACAAGGCACCAACCAAAATCAATAAATGGTGATTGGGATGTGAAATAGGCGGTCAAATATACATTGCCCAGATTGTGTCTCTATCATTATTACATCAATAAAACAAATAGCAGACATTAGGAATAGCTGTTGTTCTGAAAATAAATGCAAGTGACTATTATCTGCTGTGTTATTAAAAATATACTCTTGTGCAATCTAGAAATGTCAATCTCAATTTCCTAACAACACACAAACACGCCTAATGGCTGACTACTGAATACATAATTACATACAGTGGCAGGACACCTAAAAGTGAGTCTTGCTGAAATTTAAAAAAAAAAAAAAATCTTGTGATTTAAAATAATACAAACACATCCCGTCACATCAGAAGGCCACAGTGAGAGAAAAAAAAAAAACAATCAGTTTGAATTTTGACTGTGCTGAAGAAGCTGTATCATAGTAATCACAACCAAACACTTGTAAATACACTGAAACAGGATTAGAACAGTCCCTCGGGAAGGGTGACATTTAGAACATCATTTTTTTAATCAACTTTATTTAATACTTAATCAGAAATAATAAACTGAGGCCTCTTTTAAACTTAAAATCAAGTCACATAAATGTATGATACTCTATATATTCAACTTTGCAATTTCAGATTTCCAGTGACACAGACATTACAGAAATTACACTATATTTCTTTAGAAAATGAGACACCAAAATAAAAGAGACTTATCTTAGACATCAGAATTGACAGATATAACCCTAGAGGGATTGTCAGATATCTCACCTAAACAACAACAAAGTGCTTTATTTTGGATGGATGCTTACAGAAATATCAACCACAATGCCGCTAGTTCGCTGGAAATCCACAGAGCAGAGATAACTGCATATAGTTTTCAGCATCTAGTATTATTCCACGCATATAGTAAGAATTTATTTATTTATTTTTTTTTTTGTTTAAAGAAAAAGAAG
>CAAE01014729.1:2292164-2322203 GCA_000180735.1 Tetraodon nigroviridis
CAGGAATGGTACAAAAAATTTGTCATCGAGTGTCCAAGTGGAACTCTCTTCATGCACGAGTTTAAAAGCTTTTTTGGTGTTACTGAAAACAAAGAGGCTGCAGATTACATTGAAAACATGTTTCGAGCTTTTGACAAGAATGGCGTAAGTACCGATTGTTGTATGATAACCATATTCAGCAATAAAAGAACAGCTTTTTAGATTTTTAGAATAAAAGAAAAGAGACTTTTTTTCTTTTTAAGTAAAATACAGTTTGTATTTTCCCTAATACTTTATTTTTCTCATATGCAGGATAACACCATTGATTTCCTGGAGTATGTTGCAGCCTTGAACTTAGTCCTGAGGGGAAAATTGGAGCATAAGCTTAAATGGACATTTAAAATGTACGATAAAGATGGAAGTGGGTGCATTGATAAAACAGAGCTTCTGGAAATTGTTGAGGTAACATTAATTAATTTCAGGTTTAAAATCATTTAAAGAAACATTTATAAATACAGTACACTGACTGCAATGCAACGCTGTCACTTTTAGTCTATATATCGACTGAAGAAAGCCTGTCATGGAGAGCTGGATGAAGACTGTATTCTCCTGACCCCAGATCAAGTGGTTGACAGGATATTCGAACTGGTTGATGAAAATGGAGATGGTAAGTGTTTGCAACAGATTTGTGTCTGCTCAAAATTCTTCATAAATGATTCAAAAGGTCAGAGGCTGCTGTAATAACTGTGGAGTGGTTAGTGCTAATGCATAATGCAAAACAGAAATATGTCCCAGCTGTTTTTTTTTTTAAATGGAATTATATTTAGATTTCTGGGATGTACTGTACGGAAGTTCTTTCCATGTAGGTGAACTGTCATTGGATGAATTTATCGATGGAGCTCGCAGAGACAAGTGGGTGATGAAGATGTTACAGATGGATGTCAACCCTGGGGACTGGCTCAACGATCGAAGGCGTAGTGCTAACTTCTAAAGCTAACACTGACTGAATATGGACTTGATGTGTGACCATTTTTGCAGTAACTGTGCATCTACTGTTCTTGCAGCGCTATATTCTGCTTGCAAATTATTTGGCTTTCAAGAGATTTTTTTTCCCTATTTATAGTCATTTATGGGTCAATAAACAGAATGAATACTGTTTATGATTGTTTCAGTCTCCTTGTTTTTTTCCCCCTAAAATATCTGGTATTACATTGCTGCTAACAGCAAAAGAAAATAATAATAATCAACAGCAACAACAACAACAACAACAACAACAACAACAACAACAACAACAACAACAACAATAATAATAATAATAATAATAGTAATAATAATAATAATAATAATAATAATAATAACAACAACCACCACCATAATACTAATAATATAATAATAATAATAATAATAATAATAATAATAATAATAATAATAATAATATAGCCCTATATTTAGAGAAGGGAAGGGCAACTACATTACCCATAAGCCATATTGCTCTCAGAAACATCTTGTTTCTTAACCCACGAAGAAGAAGAAAAGTCTCGTTTTTTCTCGCGGGAGTAAACACGCCTCCGTTGATACAGCCAGGAAGTCGTTTTCAACTCAAGCTACGCCGTCGCAAATTTGGCAACATCAAAAACCAGCGTTATCTGTAAGTGACAAAAGTGGACTGTCGTATGCTGTGCAAGCTAGTGTCTTGTCGCATTGGATAATTGACGGAAATTTTGTGTCTTTTAGTGTTTTCGATTTATAAAGTATACCAGTAACTCAAAACAAGTGTCCACTACTTGTAGGAAATGTCTTCTGGATGAGCAGGATGAGCCCCGATGACAGGACTGTACAGGGACTGTTTACTATAAATAGCCATATTTAGAAGTCTAGTTGCTTACGTTTGTTAAAATTTGTGTTTTTCTTTTTTGAATTTCCTTTCTCTTCTCTGGTTCTGATTCTTCACAGAACGCAATGCTGCCTCCCTCTGGTCAGACTGAAGAAGACAAGTGGAGGCTGAGTTATGTCCCCGGGGACCTTTTCTCCTGTCCTGAGGATGAGTCCTTACCCCACTGCATCAGCGAGGATTGCCGTATGGGAGCAGGGATAGCAGTGACGTTTAAGAAAAGGTTCAATGGGGTAGAGGAGTTAAAGCAGCAAAGTAAGTCAGACTTTCCATTTACATCACCTGAAGTTGAAATTGTTTCAAAAGTACCAAAAGCCGTTTTAGTGGTCATTACAATGTTTTTTGACCAAGGTATAACAACAAAGATAATAACTGAATAAAAATTCTACATTGTTGACATATTCTGACACTGAATCTTTTTTTTTTTTTTTTAAAAAGATGCTCGCGTGGTTTGCTCTTATTAAAATAGTGATAGCAAGCTGTGTGTCTCTGAACAGATAAAGTGACAGGACAGTGTGCTGTGCTGAAAAGAGACAAACGCTATGTCTACTATTTGGTAAGAATTCAACATCTCAGCAGTGTTCCCTTATAAAAAAACATTCTTAAAGTTAATGTCATCAAACTGACTGTTCAAACAGATCACAAAGAAAAAGTTTAGCGACAAACCAACCTATGATAGCCTGAGACAAAGCCTGGAGGACATGAAGTCACACTGCATCCTGAATGGAGTGACAAGAGTATCGATGCCTCGGTTGGTCCAGTTTTATTAACTCCAAGTAGTAATTCATGAATCTCAGTCATTGTCTGTTGGTTCTCTGGTGTAAAGTATCCCATTCCTCTCTTTTTCCGACAGGATTGGTTGTGGCCTGGATCGGCTGCAGTGGGACAGAGTGTCAGTGATTCTAGAACAGGTGTTTAAACACACACACATTTCAATCACCATTTACAGCCTTTCTAAAAGAGCTGAACAACCGCGATAAAATGACACACGAATAATCTACACCAAGTTTCACAGTTTTGTTTTAATGCACTTTTTGGGTGATTTCTTTGCAGATTGTCTTTTATTTACTGCAAAATGTTTTTACAAATTGTTTGAAATAAATGTTGCAACAAATCTTTATGATGGTCTGCGTTTTGTAGATTACAGAAACTGCATGGAGAAACTGGAGATCAAGTTTTACATTTTTCTGCCACCAAATATACACCCGCCTCCCCCTGTAAGCAAAGCCCAAATATCAGTTTTGCCGTTCATCCCTCGACCGTTTACATTGTTGATTCAGCAAACATCCAACCGCAGGCATCGCATATTACATGGTGTGTCCTCCATGGAAGCATGATCCGTTATTGATTTACTTTAGTATTGTGCTTCGATGCAGCTGAGCACTGAACACAAAAGATCGTGGGGCGGGGAACCTGACACCACAGTCAGCCGTCCATTTTCTCCAAGATGTAAGAGCCTTTTTAGCAGACACATTAAACGCAGGAAGACATTAAACGCGGTTTGCAGCGAATGCCCGCCCATTTCCCCCATACATCTTGGCTGGCTGGGAAAGTACTTGAGCATCACTGCGACCAACCCCCCACTCTCCTCCTGGCTTCCCATCCCCCCTCTTGCCTGAAAAGCAGACTCCTCACTGCAGCAGAGCAACTGAGTGTAGCAAGTGCAGCGATGACAGGAAAACCTGCCTGCATCCATCCATCTGACCCGCCATCACACTCAGACAGGCTGCGGCTTGTGGGACGTCCACACCAGCGCTCAAGCTTTTGTCTTTTTGTTCCCTTTCAGTTTCTGCCTAGCGGATCCATTTTGATAATAATATACTTTTCTGAGTCTGGTAAAATTTGAGTCATTTAAGGAGTAGCAGAAGGGCTTTTTTTCTTTTTACCAGGCTCTAGATTGTGACCCTCACGCTCTTTTTTTGGGACACTTATAATAATTCATAAAGGGGAAGACATTAAACGCGGTTTGCAGCGAATGCCCGCCCATTTCCCCCATACATCTTGGCTGGCTGGGAAAGTACTTGAGCATCACTGCGACCAACCCCCCACTCTCCTCCTGGCTTCCCATCCCCCCTCTTGCCTGAAAAGCAGACTCCTCACTGCAGCAGAGCAGCTGAGTGTAGCAAGTGCAGCGATGACAGGAAAACCTGCCTGCATCCATCCATCTGACCCGCCATCACACCCAGACAGGCTGCGGCTTGTGGGACGTCCACACCAGCGCTCAAGCTTTTGTCTTTTTGTTCCCTTTCAGTTTCTGCCTATCCCACTGCGTTCCAATGATTCGCCGCCTAAACCCCCCCCACCCCCAACCCTGTCCTTCATTTCTTTTTTCCATGCTCGACGCATTTAAAATTGCAGAGCTCAGCATTCTCTTCCACCGCCACTAACTGGGGAAAAAAGGAAAAGAGAGAGAAGGAGGGAGAGATGAGCAGGGCGAGAGGGTTTTCTGGTACACCACATAACTAGACCCCTCCCAAATAAAGAAGAGAGCTTATGTTATTGAAGAACAGCTTAGCCAATCAGGAGGCAGTGCAGGCAAAAAGATAGCAGAAAAAAAGCAGCAGAGCGAGTGGGCAAGAGGAAAAAAAACTGCAGTGTGTGAGCGTAGTTTTTATTTCTCCTCTGAGCAGATCACTATCAATTTCCAGGCTTTGGGGTACATTTGAATGGGTGTCTGTGCGTGTGTATGTGGCAGAGAAAAGAGAAAGACGGGGTAAAGGTGTGTCTTTAGGGCTGTTGTTCCACTCCATACTTTTTTTATACTCAAAACTGGGAACAAGAAAAAAAGTGAGAGGAGACTGATTCTTTTTCTCTCTATCTCAAAGTGTCGCGGAGCCTGCAGAGAAGTCAAAGAGCTTGAGAGCGGAGAGCAATCTGCACAAAAGGTAAGGAGGCTTCCGTCCTGTCACTGGCGTGCTGGGATTTTATCTACTGAAGTTGTGGTCTTTGTCACTGAATTCTCTGGATTGCTGATCCCTAAATAGTTGAAAATATAACTGCATGGAAATATGCAGAATTTCATCCCCTTCGATGATTTTTACACAAAGAGTTGATGCAAAAGGGGAGGATGGGAGAGAGGGAGAGAGAGAGAGAGAGAGAGGGAGGCTAGTGTGGGACTCCCTGATGCTTCCAGGCAAGTTTGTGTGCACACGGTTCCTCTAGGGCTGCAGTATCCCATTACATCCCAGAGCAGAGCTGCCTCAGCATTTAGCCCAGTTCCAGGAAGGGCAAATCAAACCACTATCTTTACTACCATCTTAATAACATCACATTTTTTATAACATCACATTTTTGCTGGTGTAAAAGGTAACAAAGTTTAAGTGCTGTCCATGCGGGTGACTGAGAGTTTGTTTTTTGGGTCTGATGATGTAGAACCTGTGGACCAGTCTAAAGTGGACCCTGGAGCCTCGTCATGGTCCATCATCTCCTGGTCTGATTCAATGGGGTCAGTTGAGATGCCTGTTCTTCATTGGCTGATACAAATCACCTGACTGGGAAGAATAACTGGGAAGAATTCTGATGATGGTGGGATGGAGAGAAGAGATGAGAGAATTACAGAATAATCTGGTTGGAAAATTACCGGCCGGAACAAATCCTAAAAGAGTCATCACAAATCTTAGAGGGAAACTTTAGGAGCAAAAAGGAGAGCTCAGAATACAGCTGTTCTTATCTGGAGAACAATATCACGATATAACGAGGGTCTGGGATGGACCTCATTTCCAGTGATCCGGAGATTCCTGAGCAAGAAGCACTTGGGAACGTCAGACAGACGTCAGAAACGTTTACCCTTTAAGTTCATAAATTTCTGCCTCATTTCCTTCTTTTTCTCCTCCTCCTCTTCCCCCCCCCACCCCCAACCCTGTCCTTCATTTCTTTTTTCCATGCTCGACGCATTTAAAATTGCAGAGCTCAGCATTCTCTTCCACCGCCACTAACTGGGGAAAAAAGGAAAAGAGAGAGAAGGAGGGAGAGATGAGCAGGGCGAGAGGGTTTCTGGTACACCACATAACTAGACCCCTCCCAAATAAAGAAGAGAGCTTTTGTTATTGAAGAACAGCTTAGCCAATCAGGAGGCAGTGCAGGCAAAAAGATAGCAGAAAAAAAGCAGCAGAGCGAGTGGGCAAGAGGAAAAAAAACTGCAGTGTGTGAGCGTAGTTTTTATTTCTCCTCTGAGCAGATCACTATCAATTTCCAGGCTTTGGGGTACATTTGAATGGGTGTCTGTGTGTGTGTATGTGGCAGAGAAAAGAGAAAGACAGGGTAAAGGTGTGTCTTTAGGGCTGTTGTTCCACTCCATACTTTTTTTATACTCAAAACTGGGAACAAGAAAAAAAGTGAGAGGAGACTGATTCTTTTTCTCTCTATCTCAAAGTGTCGCGGAGCCTGCAGAGAAGTCAAAGAGCTTGAGAGCGGAGAGCAATCTGCACAAAAGGTAAGGAGGCTTCCGTCCTGTCACTGGCGTGCTGGGATTTTATCTACTGAAGTTGTGGTCTTTGTCACTGAATTCTCTGGATTGCTGATCCCTAAATAGTTGAAAATATAACTGCATGGAAATATGCAGAATTTCATCCCCTTCGATGATTTTTACACAAAGAGTTGATGCAAAAGGGGAGGATGGGAGAGAGGGAGAGAGAGAGAGAGAGAGAGAGGGAGGCTAGTGTGGGACTCCCTGATGCTTCCAGGCAAGTTTGTGTGCACACGGTTCTCTAGTGCTGCAGTATCCCATTACATCCCAGAGCAGAGCTGCCTCAGCATTTAGCCCAGTTCCAGGAAGGGCAAATCAAACCACTATCTTTACTACCATCTTAATAACATCACATTTTTTATAACATCACATTTTTGCTGGTGTAAAAGGTAACAAAGTTTAAGTGCTTTTACTGCGATTAGTTTCTGCTGTTACGGTTTCCTGCAGCAAAAGCAGGTATTCAGTTTGAGCCAACTGACTACAGTTCTTTTGAGTTTCCATGTACTGATCATCTGGTCCCTTAAAAATGGGCTTAAACAACAATATGAAATTCAGCTTTTTTCAGGCTGTTTTCACTATCGGTGTTCTTTAAAGACATTAAACAGTGTCATCAGTAGATTTGGTCATGTTCTCTGAATCTGACCTTCATCCTTTGTGAATGAAGGCATGCTACTGACCAGCAGTGGGCACTGTCTGTTTTCTCTGGTAAATGTCAGAAAACATCCTGTCTGCTGCATATTTGAAATAGAATGTCTCCAAGTTAAACTGAGAAAGCGCTGTATAATAATAAAAAAAAAGCAGTTAATGGCTGAAAGGAGTTCTTTCACAGTCTTTGGTGAAAAACACAAGGGCGGGACATACCAGAAGAGCCACTCCGGAAACGATAATTTAGGTTTCAATTATTTAACAGTTCAGGAGAAGGCTGGGAACTCTGCTTAGAACCATGGACAGTTCCCCTGTCGCAAGATCAGATTGTTTAGTATCGCAAATGCAGTTTTAAACGTATCCATATATACTACTCATAACTGGTACCTTCCCAGTTTTATATCTACAGTCATCGTCATCAGTTGCACTTCCAGTGCTGTTTTTGAGAGTTGAAGAATCTCTTTTATTATTCATGCTCTCCTTTTTAGAACACAGTATGCCTTAAAGAGGACAATATCTTTGCACAGTTGCTGTCAACTCGTCTGCTTCCATTTTTGAAAACATCCCTTCTTCTTGGTTTTAGCGCCTCCATTACCGCTGTCCTGTCAGGGTTTTGTACAACTTGTCCATTTGTGGTATTGGTCAAAGCAAAGCTGTTGTCAAAACTGGTTTTAGTAGTATCGAGTATCGAGTAGCCCCTTTCTAGTTACAAGATGTGCAACTGCTGATTATGTTGGAATGAAATCAGTTTAACAAATATTTAGAAATGAATAAAAACACCATCTTTTTAAAAATTTTAGTAACAACAACATATAATAAATGAATATGAAATGTAACTAAGACACCTGCCATCCTACTAAACGTTGTTTCATGTCAGGATTCAGGGAAAAGCTCAGATAGAAATGATCACCAGCAGAGGTTTAATAGAAAGTGTATAAAGTTCCCTTCAGTTTTCCCAAAAATGATCCAGCATCTGTAATTGGGATTAAAGTGTGAGATCTAGTTGCACTTCTTCAAACCACGAGCTATGATAAATAGCTATGAAATATTATACCGCAACATAAAAACATAGTTTCTTTAATAGTTACAAACAGATATACAGTATGTGGGTAACACATTTTAAGAGCATTGCAAAGATCATAGAGTAGAAGTCCATTTTTGGGTCTCCTCACACACGGGTACGTGTGAAATATTTTCCTGTAGATCTTGTGGAGTTTTGGAAAACTAGAACAGCTGCTGACCTCATCATTGCTTATCCTCTGCGCATGACACCCGCCGTCCCAGACTGTGCGACACGGTCGTTTAATGTGCCCCTGTAAAGGATGCTGCATAGCATGGTAATAACAGCTGTCACCCTGACAGAGTTATTGGCAGCGACTCCTAAGCATTCTGGTGAGAAAAGGTGCTACAAAAACTGCACTGAAAACAGATGGATGTAAGACTGGAATTGCAGCCTTAGCTGTCTCTATAGGAGGCACTGATAGGCAGTTGCTGTGGTAATCACTTGCTGTTCCTTTCCCTGGCCAAAAGTCAGCCACGTTTAGGGGTGTGAAAGAGACTCTTCATGGTGTGAAAAGCTGAAGGAATACAGGAGAGATGGAAAGGCAGGACAAATGTGAGAACGCTCAAAGATAGGGATGAGACTGTGCGGAGCAAGGAGTGAGCGATTGTCAGAGGCAGAGCGAGTATGGAAAGGAGTGGGTGTGTGTAGCAGAGCGATGAGCACTGCAGTACATTGCAGTGCCCAGCCCCTGCTGTGTTCTCTGTTCACCATCCGGTTCCATGCGCTGAAAAGACCCCTGCAGCAGTGCCACACTGCACGGAGGGGCTGCCTCCTGATGAACAGCAGCCTCACAATGAGCTTTTTGACCTGGTTTTGTGGACATCTGATGATGCACAGACTTTTAAGGAGTAATGGAAACACGGTGTCCGCAGCACAACCCCCTAGCCTGCCAGTGCCTGCAGTCAGCTCCCACCTCCCCCTGGATTATGTAAGCATACAACACATGAAATTCTCTGATACCAGCTGAATCATACTAGCTTCCCTGGACATGTTGTCCTCATTAGGGACATCTGCCCCACTGTTTGCTTTTGTTCCAGTGGCAGCATCTTTGCAAACAGACACTCCATTGAATTTATTAAAATGACAACAATAGGGAGACAGACAACACACCGTTAAAGTCACTGGTGTTTGTAGGAGTGTGGTTTGAGATGAGAGCTAATAAGCTAATGAATGATTTCTAAGAATCTAAGCTCATATTAAAAATAAACCTTATGGCAGATTCTACCCAGGCAGTGAGCTTTATGCATGAATGGCTCTAGCGGAGTCGCCTCACTATTAAGTTCATTTGGATTAATTAGGCAGCTTTTTTGGCCTGGAAAGAAATTCTGTCACTCTCTTTAAGTCATGTTAATGCAAACACTCGCGTGCTGATGTGGGATGAATCCCAATCATGTGAAAGCTCGAGGAAACAAGGAAGGAGCTCCTTTCTGCTCCATAAACAGTTGCTGTGTTTCCGACCCACTGCCTGCCTGGGGGGTGTGAGTGGGAAGGGGGTTGGATGGCTGAACCGTGAGCGCTTCCTACTGTATGTTCTCTGGATTTCCCCTCGCTTTGCTGATGTTGCTGATTCACGAAGGTGGGCTTTGGTGAAAGGATCCGATTCCATGTGTGAACATGTAGAAGTGACACCCTGCTGAGATGTGCTGCATTTTGCATCAAGTTTGTCTCTGAATTGCAAACAAATAAGGCAATGGCATGTAAAAATAATTGCCCTTAGGTAGCGTGAGCCACATTGCATCTGAAGATTGTGCAGAAGATTTTGGAATGTTTTGTGCATAAGAGCTGCTTTCATTTATATAACAGTGTAGCTTTTGTATTGTTTAATTACCAATGGTTGAAAATGTAGAGAAAATAATAGAAATACCCTGTGTATTGTCACACCAAGGGAGACGGAGAAAGCGGTATTGTAGTGTGGGTGAGCTGCAGCAGGGATTCAGAGTGCTGCATTGAGCTGCATAATTAATGTTGAGAGGGTGGAGCCAGAGGCGGAGATAACTAGAACAGGAAGCTGCTGCAATTCTGTGTGAGTGTGTGTGTGTGTGTGTGTGTGTGTGTGTGTGTGTGTCTCCGTGTAGGGGGGGGAGGATTGATTGATTAAGGGCCAGTGTGAAGGTGATAGAAGAATTTGATGCAAACCCAAATCGGGCACAGTCGCTTGTTCTTGATCCAGCAGTGTGCCAGCTGTCTCAGCCGCCTGCTCAGAGCCATACAACAGCCAGATAATCATTCATTTTGTAGGAAAACAGCCTCCTCCGTGACCAATTTGTCATAATCTTGTCTTATTCCTCCTAATTTAGAGGACAAGGAGGGAGGAGTGGCTACATTTAGCAAAAGGCTTTTATACTGTATTTAGTCATCTTCGGTCAAAAATCTAGGTTGTTGTTCAGTGTTGTCATAGTAAGTTTGTGCTGACTGCTCACAAAAGAACACACTTTTATGGGAGACTTGCTGTTTTTAGCTCCTTTGTCTTTGGAGACAGAAAAATCTTTTTTTTTTTCTTCTTCCCGTGTCATCTGCGTCTTCAGCACCAATGTGCTTGTGTGTTTGAAACCTTTGATGAGGTTTGCTGTGGGACATAAAAATAATTCAATAGATGCATGAAATAAATGCATTCAGACATCACACGTGTGCAGTGTTGGGAGCTCAGGATGCTCCTCAGCTCCAGGGTGATGCTGGCCAACCGGTGGCCTCGCTGCTCCGCTTGCACCTCTGTCACTTAACCTCATCATCACAGGAGGTGTTCTCGACATCCATTCTGCTGCAGCGTTCCTCACAGTAGAGTCTTCTGGCCTGTCAAATGCAGGGGCCATCCAGTGTTCTTCACATGTTTCATTTCATTTATTTATTTTTGTTGTCATTATTTTTAGCACAAAGTAGCGCTGAGAGATCACAGAAAGGCTTTTGAAAGCCTCTCTGTGTCGGCTCCGAGCTCGTCTGCACGCTCAGGAGTAGTAATGACAGCAATTTCATTGCCAGTCCCCCAAGAGCCGCAACAACACACTAAATCTAAAACCTTGACAATACCAGGTACATGGTTGGATACAGGTGGATACATTCGACGGTGGAGCTGCAGAAAGGTGCAGGGTGCATCCTATATTATATTGGCTGTATTATCAACCGAGTGGCTGTGATTTAAAATTGTTCCAATAAAAATGGCTGCCTTTATGGGAGCCAGCCAACAGTGGTTTCTTCTCTGGTAAACATCTAGAATCTGAACTGTTATTTTCTGCTCAGAGCAAAAGCACTTTCAAATCGATCAGTATATTTTTTTTCTGTCACCTGAAATCTCAGAGATGTGGAGATGTTTTTTCCTCTTTCTCTCTCATGGAGTATAAAGGGTTATAAACTGTTCTCATTCATTGTAATATAGAATCCCCTAAAATAGCCTAAACTACAGGCTACTCTAACAATTATTTTTTTTTGGGTTTAGAGAAAACTGCACCTTACTCTCATATTCTCTGTTTGCTTTATAAACCACAGGTAGGAAATTCTATTTTCCCTCAGTCTGAGTGAAAAACATCTTATTGCACGCGTAGGTGTCATTAAACTGCTGTTTTTCTTTATAGTGTTGAAAACAGGTAGAACACAGCATTCATAAATAATACGAGAAAAGATTTTGTGTTCATCTGGACTTTTCAATTTTCTTTTTGGAAAACGTTTAGCCATCTATCCAAAAGGCTTCATCAGTTCGTAAGTACCATTTAAACTATACTAGGATCAAGGTAAATTAACCCTCCTCACTTGCAATAGCTGTCTGCAAATGTTGAGCAGACTCACTTTCTTTTGAAAGTTATAGCGGTTTTAAAATTAATGTCCAGGTGGCTACGGGATGTGTAGTTCTCCCTGAATGGTGCTTTGGAGTTGATGTTTCGTGCATCGTCAGCTCTTGCGTAAACCTAAATACTGTAAAGAGCCTTGAGTGTGGTACAGGGTATCGTTTATTCAGGGCATGGCTGGTTGTGCGCCCTCATTGAAATGCGTCGCTGGGGCTGCTAAAATGAGCCTGATGTTTATTACACCCTCATCATCTAAGACTTTCCAACTAAAACAGCGGTGCTGCAGGACCTGAACCTGCAGTGAACAGCTCCAGTTTAAGAGTCTGTTTAAAGCAGGAAAGTGCTTATGTTGATGGGTGGGATAGCTGCTGCTCACAGCCCTGGACCAGACTCCTGCTGTTTGGTTGTTTGAGTGTGCTAATATCTGGGGGATAAAGCTGACTTTGAGTCAGCTCCACTTGGTATGGAGGAGCCTTAATACTGTCTCCACAGTCCACACTCAGACTGAGTTATAGATAGTTTTTCAGCAGAAGTGAAGTTGTTGCACTGTTGCTGAACATGCTCCGTGTCAACACAATTGCATAAAAACAAAGTATTGGGAGGATTTGGATCCTCATTTTCAGCACAAGAATAGGCATCTGGAACTTGTTGATTATTTTTAACCTTCTCTGACACCAGCTTTTGTCACTGTGTGCAGTGGTTAACGTGGAGTTTACGTGTTTTGGGCAGGTTTCTCCTGGAACAGTTAAAAACTTGCACAAAAGGTTGAATAGAGGGCTTAAATTGCTCTGTGTGTGTGAACATGTGTGTCCGATAAAGGACTGGTTCCCTGTCTAGGATTTATTCCTGTCTACTGCTTGGTGGCCACTGCCATAGACTCCAAGTTTATGCAATAGGTGTAAGATTTAATTCTGGTAAAGCTATTATACATTTATGTGCCAGAATGACATTAATTAACTAGATCATGCTGTAGATTAAATTGGAAGGTTACCGAGATAAACACCAGGTGATCCGGAAAGTCTTTTATAGTGACAATGACTGTTTTAATTATACATTAAAGATGCTGAGGGATATCTTTTCTATAAACAACTATGTCTGGCTCTCAAGGACAAAGTATAGTTTGCAAAACAGCAGCTTGTTTCCCATAAAAGGGAGAGGAATACTCTTTTTGGCCCCGTCTGACTCCTGGCTGGTCATGTTTCCTCAGTGCCTCCTTTATTTTTGAAATGAATGGACTTTTTGGTAGCAGTTAATAGGGCTGCTTAACAGGCATATAAAACTGCATAGTGCTATTAGTGAGTATTTCCTAAATAAAATGAAATAGCCATTTTCTGCTTATCTGTTTCCTGACATACAGCTGAAAGTCTCAAGAATACAATTACAAAGGCTCTTTTCATTTTTGCAGCCTCACCATTTTGGTTGTGCCAAATGCAGAAGTAACTCCTAATAGGAAAGTTAAGCTGCAACAGAAGTAAAATCATGTTGTGTTTCTGCACATCTTGCGTTGCCTGTTAAGATGATACTACTCAGCCATAGCATGCAGTAGTTGGGATGGTCTGTGTAATCTTCATCATGTGAACAAAAAAATTGTCAGAAGAACATTCACAGTAAATTACAACAAATTTGTGGCTGTTGTGTCCTTTAAGACATATAAAAAAACCTGTCATAATAAAAGGCTGGATTGATTTTTCCTCCAGCTGTTTGAAGCCAGAACCATTAACAGAAATGTCTGTATTTCTTTATTTACAATATTGAAAGACAATAAACTCTGCCGGTGACAGAGCTGCGGGACCTAGGTTAGAAAAAGTGTTGGGGTATAATTATCAAGAGTGCGTTGTGTTTCCAGCGTCTGGAAAAGTACAGTGCTGCACACGCTCGTCAAACCTTTGTGATGTGTTGACTACATCACATTTATTAGAAGCTTATTACAACTCCTGGGCTTCAGGTACCACAGATCTCACTGGAAACAAGAGAGAAATGTTGTGAAATATAGTCAGAGTCTTCACACATCACAGCTTTTTAACACCTAATTAGACTGTTTATTTGGTTACTCGATGACTGACAAGAAACTGTATTGTTTTTGATGTGTGTTGTTAGAAAAATAATCTAAACCTGCACTGACAGATACAGCAGCCATTCAGGATGTTGAGAACCGCGGAGAAGTATTGAATTGGCGTCATGCTTGGTTGAGTCTGTTGGCAGATACACCATTAAAGTGATTCTCAATGTAATAAACAAATAAAAAAATTGTTGGAATTTGCCACCAGGTTTATGATTCACAAAACATTCTTGCAGATGTTATAACATCCTGTGTGGATCCAGTTGACAATGGCGTGGGCTTGACTATCCAGCTGCGTTGAATTGTTGCTGATTGTTCCAGTTATCATTTGAGAAAATGACTCATCTGGCCAGTATAAAACAAAAGAAGAGCAGGAGGCTCATCCTTACATTCTGCCATGTCGAAGCTCAATATTTAATGAGGACTATTATTATACCTGTCTTACAGTTAATTCCTTTAGAACAAGTGGAAGAGATGGGAGGCATCGCTAATGGGGATATACCTAAATAAAAAGATAATGTGCATGTATGAGCATAGTGCATGAGTTTTTGTTTACCTGACCCACACGTTCTTTTACATGAGAAGAATTAGTGTTCTGCACTCCTGTGCACACTGGCCTTGACAAGCAGCAGATGGTGCGCTGTACATTGATTTATGACCGCATAGCCGGAGGTGGACTACCTTTTGCAAGCCTTTCTCCTCTTGAATAATAGATAGAATACTGTCAGTTGGCTCTGTATGATTTTATTTATTAGCACCAGATCAGGGAGAATTGTGTGGGGCTTTTTTTGTTTGTTTTTGGTTCTCTGCTTTTTAATTGTTAGCTTACATCTGTTAGGATTCTTCAAAAAGGAGAAATTATGGTTCCTTTTATGGTTAAAGCAGAATTTTCACATGTTGGTGAATTGTTTAGCAGCCATTATTTTTATAGAAACAGATGACATTTAACTTGTTAAAGAAGGGAACTGGGTGAGATATTTTAACTTTACTCATCGGGTTGGTTCCATTTAGATCTTTAAAGCTTTTTTTTTTTAATTGTCAATATATTTTATGATTATCTTTGTGCTTTCTTTTGTCCCAGATGGCCATACCAATTAGAAAACAGTTTATGGGACAATGCATTCCTCATTGATACTTAAAACTACCGTACTCTGTTAGTGATTTAGTAGATGCAATAAATCGACCACTGTAAGGGAGAGTGGATGCTGTCAAGACTAAAAGAAAAGTGAGTCCTTATAGCATTTTCTTTTGCAGAAACCTTCTGTTTTTGGCCTGCAGTACCTTCTGAAGGCTCTGGACTGTGTATGAGTCCAGTTATTTTTACACTTTTACCTCAAACCATAAAGGCAGTAATATTAGTACCTGTGCCACGTGGGTGGCACAGCTTCATGAACGGGATTAAATACTTTGTCTGTCTATGTTTTTGCATTTTGGCCCAGGCGGGAATACAAGGAAATATTCCCCCTGAGCCATCAGCCAGTTGACATTTATGACTTTTTGAAAGCATCGCCAACTGTTGGAGGGATTTTAATGGGATATAAGTCAGATATTCTTTCTTTGCAAGATGATCTGTCTCCACTTACGTCAGATTAATAAAGGAGAAAATTCTTATTTTCCAGTCAGAAAACACAGAACCTGATAAATATCAGTGAAGCATTACCCTTAGAGAAAAGTGGCCTTCTTTCTAATCAATAAAATGGTGGTAAATTCTTCTCTTGAGCTTGCTTTAAATCTTGGTAATGTTCTGTGGATTAAAAGCATTTTTGTTTAAAAGGGACAAATCAAAAATGACTCCTCTTTGCCATCCAGAGCACTGATGTGGTCAGCTAGTAATCCTATTAAGAACCACCTTAGTTTTGTCTAAATAAGAAAGAAGAAAACTAAAAATTTTAGGACCAGTCTGAACGGTTTACATTTAAATTATATGACAAAGTCATGATGTGTAACACTTTTAATGTAGGTTGGGCCCTCAAACTGATCACTGGTCAGTGACTATACGAACTCCTGATACAGTTTCTTTAACACCACAACTTCCCTGGGGGGTCAGCTTGTGGGTAATGAAGCCCAGCTAAATTTTAGATATTACTGCCCAACTTGCTGTTAGATATTACTTTTTCTTCTAATCTCATTCTAATTTTTAGTCTTATTTTTCTCCATCAAAGTCTTGTACACAGAAAAACTAATTAAAGGAAATCAAAGGCTAAGTGTTGTTGATCTTGATGATGAAATTTTAAATCCTCCATAATAGAAAAGTCTCCAATTATAGTTAACAGAATACTCTGATTGTGCCAAACTCTTGTGAAATCTCTTCTAGTTTTATCTTCAGAATGGCCCCCCAACACACACGCTTGGCACACTGGAGTTCATATCACGGAAAGCTGCCCTAGACCGATAAGTCAACAATTAGCATAATGTTCCTCAGTGGCATCGATTAGTCTTGTCTTCTCCTTCTCTCCATCCACTGATGCTGTTCTCAGATTACAGGTCTACGAGAGGACAGGTGATAGCAGTCAGGCTGCTGGGATGTTCCTTACGTGCATCTTTTTGTCTTCCTGTTTGTTAAAAATTCAGGGAATCTTCTGCTGATAAACGAGGTATATCATGGTGATAAAATCAGAGGTTAATGATAAATGTTCATAGTCATTGTCCAAGTAGAAGTGGTTAATGTAATAGTAGCAGTTTCCAACGTTTATTTTTATTTGAGGCCGAGTTTATTCACTTAATTAGGCCATAAACCACCAAACATTAAAAGTGTGTTATAAACACCACTTAAAAATGGAAATACCCCGCAGATGTTTAGCTTGTTGTTTATAGGCATTCTAAGAACACAATGTCATATAGCCTGGAAGCTACAGAATAGAAAAATCTTGTTTTAATCAAATCGGAGTGTGTATAAGCAACGTCCATGTCAGTCTTTCCCCTTGTTTCCCTGTGCTGCTGTGGTTTAAAGGCTGATGCCTAATTTAGATTTTAATGAAGAATTAATTGAAAATGACTCTCTGTCTACTTTACAGATGATCTCGGTTAAATATCTCAGTGCTCACAGGTCAGATACTGGTATTCTTCAGCTGGAGACAGTGACTGCTTGAATACATAAGAGCTGTTCTGGAAGGTAATGCCATTAATTAAAATAATTAACAGCTCCTTCGCAGTGGAGGGTATTCATGTGTTTAACTGTTAAATGGCAACAATTTTTCACTCCAGAAGCTGTCAATACTGTGTGCAGATAAGCCGGGGCCTGCAGTGTGCCTCGGGCCTTTTCTAGTCTAATTCAGCATGTTGTGACTCAGCAATACTCACTGAGTTTTGTACAGAAACACAGGAATTTAACTGAGGACAATCTCTTGGAACAAGGCAAGACAAAGGTCTGCAGCAGCAGTGCAACGGCGGCATGAGCAGGCTGACAGCTGGGCAGGAACACCGGCGGTCCATGCTGCGCCATGACTTTTGGCTGACATGTTGATGTTGCAGCCTCTTTACTGTCAAGCTGGTGCAAATTGCATGATTAAGCACAAACAATGTGAGCGGGGTCCTGGCCTCCTAATCTGGAGCCAGTGGGGTATGAATAACCCGTTTCCCAGTTTTAAATCAGCTTTGGATGAGCCAAGAATCTGGTTAACTCAGCTAAAATGCCAATATGGCAGTTAGGTTTCTACCAAATCGTTGTAATGTCTGTCAACATTAAGACACCTAATGGTGCCAGTTTAGGTTTAAACATCTGTGGTGAACAGTTGTTAGCAGAATAAATTACCCCAAATTCTACTTTCTGGATGAGATTGCAACAAGACTTGTTTATTTGTTTAGTATTTTAATGAGGTTTTTGTACAATCATCATGGAAATTGAAATATTTGCAGAACCTGAACTTACATAATACCTAAAAGCAGGGGAGGTTTGTAGTTCCCCAGGTCAGGCCAGGAACATATTAGTGCAATCAGTTATAGAGTCTGTACATTTTGGGAGGTTCAGTTTATTATCTTTTGCAAGTTTTAAGTTTAAAGAAAACCTTATTGTGTTTTGGTGTTTCGCAGATGTGTAACTGATGGGAGTGTGTTCTGTCTGTCTAAGTCTTTTGTGGGTTGCAAGTGCCTTCAAGTGTGTAGGGGGACATATTTAAGAGGCAGGTTTATGCAGTCTGAGTCACTTTTTTGGTGCAGAGCACTCATCATGAGAGGTTAACTGTCAGACTCGGTCTGCGTTAGACTAATGATGCAGCAGGCTCCAAGATTTGGCCTGTAGTGTAAAACAGTGTGGTGGCCATGTGAAGGTGAATCATCCCCAAAAGTAGTCACTCTTATTTTTTGTTCTAGCTTCTCTGTTTGTCCTACGCTTCCCTTTGACTCTTTTTGAGCTGTGAAAAAGCAGCCAGCATTTTCTGGTCATTTTTGTTGTTTCATAACAAGGCTGCATTCTTCATTTTAGCCATTTCAGTCCCACAAATCATGAAACAGAATCAGGAAGATGAATTGCTGCATCGGTTTGGAACAAATGATTAGATTAGGTAATATAGTTTACAGCGCTGAGGCCCAGTCCAAATAGAAACTGCTGCTTACAAAACTCATCACTAAAATCTCTCTGACGTTTATAAAAATTTGTCTGTCCCTGGGGAGTTTGTTGTTTTCATGGGCCACTTTGCTCCCAGGAAACTCGTAGTTCAGAGACATTGAGTTCTGGAGGCGTTTAGTTTTTTTTCCCCTTCTCCGTTTGTCATTGCTCAGATTGTCCTCTTCTGTATTAGTCAACCAATTATTTCTATTACACTAACAAGCTGTTAAGTCAATATTTTAGCATTAGATTTATCTATACACCTTTCAGATTTATTAAGTGTTATTGCTCATAAGAGGATCTCTTTGTTTATTAAATAACCCTTCATTACAGTTCCTCTCTGTCCAGTGTGCTGTTTAAATATGGTTCATTTACCACGGAAGCAAGGAGGAAAGCCCTTACTCTGGAATTGTGTGCTGTTCCCCCCTCGTTCTTCCCCATTTCAGTGAAATTGGATGATGAATTGCTTTATTACTGCACATAAACACACATCCTGTTTGATCTTGTAACATTTTTAGTTATAATTCTACATTTGTGTTAACTATTTTTGTTAAAGTTGGTCTTTAAATGTCAGACAAATGTTTACTGAACACATTCAATGTCTCACAAGGGCCCAAGTTAAAGGATGCATTCAAAAGTTGATGTGGCAGCACATCAACTGCCAAAAAAAAAGTTCAAACTTGAGCGGCTTTGAGTGCTGCCAAACAATGAATTAAAAGGCTGCTGCAGCCTTGGATAAACAGCTATTTCAGTCTACTAGCTTCGACACACAGCACGCGTTTTTAAGACTGTATTTTTTTCATGTTTGGGTTATTTAAGATATTACTCTACATATTTTACCTCTTCAATCCTCCTCTTCAAAGAATTCAAGTGAATATTTGTGAATGTTGATACGGTTTTCCTTGTCTGTGTTCTGGCTGAACATCAGAGCATAAACCCCCCATGAGCATCATCAACTGCTGGTTTCTGCTGACTGTAAAAGAATCACAAACTCAGCAACCTGTCATGTAAGCAGCCACCCATCACACTCCACCTGTTTACACCCCTGGAGGCCTTCAGTTATCCAAACATACTGTACAGAGCAGAGTATTTACAGATTAAAGAAAATCAGAGGAGATATAAAAGCCCATCACAGTAATGTAAATTAATATTATTATGAATAAATTGCTGTTTTTCCACGATAAAATAATTTATGAATATGCTATCTCTTAAGATGGCACTATGTTCTAGCGATTTTAAAAATGTTTTTTGTTCTCTTGCTGCTTCACATTTCTGCACGTCTTAGAACTCCCTAAACCCAGAGATATTACAAGTGAGCTAGCTTAAAGAGGAGCTGCTTTGTGCAACTCTCCGTAGGCGTTGCAACATTTCACGATGTTAAAAACGTTCTTTGTAGCTCGCCCAGCAGTCCTCATAGAGGTAACTCGGATCAAAATGGCCTTTGCGGTCGTGCATGCACGCATTCATCCATCTGTGCATGCTTGTGGTTGCCGTCAGAGGGCCGTTATTTAATGCGTACGCCTGCCTACCCGCTCTATGTTAAACCCCTGCATTGCAGCACTGCCAGTGGGATTTCAGCAGGCACGGCCCTTTTTTTTTCCACCAGCCTCACAATAGACAGATTAAATTTGGGCCAGATCCCTCCTGTGCGGAAAGCCTTTCACTCACACATGCACACTCCCAGGTGTCGCATGTTACGCTCTAGAGAATGAAGGGCAGCTGAGAGCCCACCCCCAAATTCTCATGGAGCCTCTCTTTGCCCGACATGAATACCCTCCTCCCCTCCATGAGTGGGACTCATGTTGAAGCACGTGTCTTAGAAACCGACAGAGAAAAATAAAACACGAGGTCCTTGAGGGTTCTGCAGTTCAAACGTCATCTTCCAGGCTGTGCTGTAATCTGTTCAAAGCACAGACTTTTCTCTTGGTCTGGGCTGCAGCGACCCTTTTCATCAAACTGATCATTTGGAGAGAAAGAGGAAGAAGAAATCAATTTTTTCTCTTGGGCTACACAGTGATTTATATTTTGGAATATGAGAGAGGGAAAAAGGCTTTGTTTAAAAGCTGTTACCTTAAACTTCTTTAAGTAATGACACAAACGCAGTCACTGAAACACAGCCAGAAGAGACAGCCGTGGTGCTGCTGCCTCTGAATTAATGCTCACTTTAAATCTGATAAAACCACATTAAATACCATGGATTTTGGGCTTGTGTCTGCAATACAGCAATATGTCTCAAAAAGACACTCCCGCAGGAATAGTTCTGGCAGTGTGCGGAAAGTGAAACTTCTCTGATACCAGCAGCCTTACATAATGATGGTAAACTGTTTCTGCTTCAGAATGTCCATGCAGATGCTTGGATATTTCACATTAGTATTACAGTCTGAGAGACGTTTACCAGTGAACTCGCTGAAATCACCAGTGACTGGCCAGTTAAGTACACAAGCTGAACCAATGTAATGTTTTTCACTCTGATTTAACAATTCAGGTCTGCTTGACCCCTCATAAAACACCCTCTAAACTATTTTGTGTTCCCGTAATCCCATATTTGATTGAATGATCTAATTTTCAATGTTTCTTCTGATGTGGCTCCATTACTAGGGTCTGGTCTGAACATGATAATTTGCTTTAAATGTTTTTTTTTCCCCCTGGTCCTTGAGGTTGGTAGATTGCTGTCAGAAAGATCCAATTATGTTCCCCGAGAGGCAATTCCCTTTTACGTGATTGTATCTGAGAATCTGCACTTTAGGGCCTGTCGTTCCTATCAGCTACCCAATATGTGATCGTTTGCGTTTTTCTTTTTGCGACGAAGGTATGACCTTTATGTTTGTCCTTGCGGGATAATATTCTAAGAGTTTTAGCTTCTTAATTAACAGCACAACTACCAGAGGAGCTATTTCCACAAATATTCAACCCCATTTTTTCAGAGTGTTGTATCATAAATGTGTTAGGTAGCAACCCGAATGAAGGTAACCTCACTGAAAGAGTTGGTAAAGCCGCGTTAAAAAATCCTGAATGTGGCGACATTGGTTATTCTGCACTGTAAAACAATGTTGTCACTGAAATATGTTCTAACAGTTGCAGACTTGATCCGTTGTTTTTCTGTGTGTGTTTTCTTTATTTTGGATTCAGCCTGTGTCATTTGACCTTTGTTAGAATCAATGAAAATGTCACTCGTGTCGTTGGAGTGCTGCAGTGTGAAGCGGCGCTGCTTTTTCACCCCCCTCCCCGTGTCGCTGCAGCCACTCAGCCTGCAGAAAACAATTCACTTTGACAGTTTCATAGTATTTCAATGAGGACTGCAGGTATTCGGCTGTGCAGCCTCCTAAAGAGAACACAATCCATTCTTCCCTGTGTAGCATGAAATGACACCACAGCCGTCTGGTTCTCGAGAGATGTTTTGAATCAGAGAAGCAGGCACATAATATTAAGAAGATCATCAGAGTATAATGAAAAAAATAAATTCCAAATGGTTATAGTTGCACCAGTTGGTCTTAGGGGGAAGTTATTGGTCTCATGGGTGTTCTTACTTCAGTAGCATTTCAATTGGATGAAAAAGAAATTGGTGATGTGTAAACAAACACTCGGCAGTTTCAAGCAAATCACTGTTTTGTGGCTTTCTTTCCCCCTCATTTTAATGATTTAGGTAAAATAAGGCAATTAAATTTAGTGAATCATGAAATTGATTGTTTTGCCAAGATTTTGAAAAACCAAACTAGCCCATAAACAAAATATTCCAAAGGTTGGTAGGAGAAATTGAACTGATTCGATCTGACAGAAGTTTTTTTCATGCTGCATTTAGCACATTTGCACCTGTGGCACCAGCCATGATAAGACTTTTGTATATTAAATCACTAACCCTTCCAACAAGATTTTGACTCTCATGGTCTAACCCTCCAGCTGTTTGCAAACTTTCAGCATCAAAGTGCGAAGCAGTCAAATAAACAACATAATTTAATTATGAAGTATAATTTTATTTTATTATAATAAATATCATTCTTCTATCCAATTGACCTATTATTTTTGCATAAAGTCCAGGGAGTGAATATGCATCTCCCTTAACTTATACAAATATTTATTTGATTTATTTCACAAAAAGCCCCTCTGTATTTATTTGACAGCAATAGAATATAGAATAGAATATATGTTTATTCATCCCACAACGGGGAAAATTCACTGTTCCAGCAGCATAAACATTAATGAGAAGTTTTGAAATTAGAAAGAGGAAGACAAGATAAATAAAAATATGACAAACCACTATATACACATAATTTAAAAAAATATTATTAATTTTAAGTGATAAAAGCACCAGGCACGCTTTGGCAGCAATGGTTTTGCTCATAAATTTAAACTTTGTGTGATCGTTTCAAGGGAGACAGATGTATTTGGAAATCCATTTTATTCATTTTCTTTTAAAATGAAGTTTCAGGGCTGGTGAAGCCCAGTGTGCAGCGGATGGCTGCCAGATGCTGCAGCTGTGTGGGGGAAAACACTTCTCTTCAGGCATTTATCAGCTGGTGTTAGCTTTCAATTTTCTGCTCTTGTCTCAAAATTGTTTTTGCTGAATTTTGTTCGTTTTAAAGGCTGTTTTCTCATTCTCAAGTGTTCGTGGGGTATTGTCAAAAATATCAGTGACTGGGACAGCTTTCGTCAACCCCCTCTACCGCTTGATGATTATCAGAATTCATAAATTTGTTACTGCTTTGTGGAGAAATAATGAGACATTCTAGTACAATGACAACACAAATATGAGATTTTATCTTAAAATTTTTCTGTTTCTCTAAGTAAGTGTTTTCTTGCTTTTTCAGGGTCTGACAACATTTTCACTGTGACTACACTCCAACGACTTTTCAAGATTCCAGATTTGGCTGTGAGTATCGCACCATCAGATCTAACCTGCCAGAGCTGTAGGTCCATTTTCATTACTGTCCACTGTCAGAGCAGACAGGTCAGATCATATTGTTAAATCCCCCCTTTCAGAAATAACGTTCCTGTTTCTGGAGTTGAAAAGTCGAACCTGTCTGCTCTGTTTTTCTGTAATGGTGTGGCACACTGACTATGCTTGGATGCTCTCTGATACTCTCCACCAGTGTTGGAGCAACAGGAGCAGCACTGGTCACTTAAACGGTCTATCTACATCATGTGACTGCTTAATATAATCCTAATGTTTGTGGTTTGTGGTTTGTACTCGTATAGTTTTGAGATCGAGTCCTAAAAGTCAGCAGCACCAAGTTTATTTCCAAAAAATACCTGACCTGCTGTTCTCCACTAGATGTTTACATGAAAGGGTGTATTTTTGGGCTTTTCCCACCCTTCTGGTTTCCAAAAGCTTTTGTGTGTGCCAGGGAGAAGGAAAGGCGTGGTGAAGAGGAAGGTGCAGCTCAGTGCAAGCGGATGTGATTTACTGTAGGATTGCATCACTGTGCACCAGCCTCCATCGTGGTCTGCACACTCCAACACTCAGCTGATTAATCGGAGACATTTCCATGAGTGATGGAAGCTCCAGTACCTCAGAGGCTGCGGAAAGCTAATAAAACCCCAGCGAACAATGGCCATGCCTGGAAGGACGATTACCAGGCGCTACCTTTAGGGCGGCTCCGCTCCTCCAGCCTTCTGCCATTATTCAGCCCTCGCTGCCCCGTGTCAGCCCTGTTGTTATTAACATTGATCAGCTAAACATCAGCCGAATGAGAATTCATTCCTTGGGGATTGGTTGCGGTGCAATTAGCAGTTTGAATATGCACTGCCATTTGAAGTCTAATGAATGCCGACTCACGTTCAGTCAATTTTGCAGGAATATAAGGAGTATTCCCTACCACAGATGGAAAAGCTTGTTCCCAAAGGAGGCACCTTCTAGATGTGTTTTCTCAGTTTAACAGTCCATCTTGGCAATGTCGGTAAAACACATTTGTTTTCAGAGGCCAAAGCAATGTGTTACAGCTACATTTGAAAGCTAAATATTAGATAAATATTTGAGGTAATTTAGAGTGAAGCATCAGAGCAGAACTCAGCTGGATACCTGCCACAATGCTGCGTGCAGCTGAAACCAGTCAGAGCTCAGACCTGCAAAATAAACCAGAGGCAGAGACCAACAGATAGATAATGGGATTTTACAAATACACAGTTGGACAAAAATTGCTTCAAGTGTCTACATCAGCTGGTCACTGCCGTGTGCATATTGTCCTGCAGGCGCAGATAAAACATCTTTATTTAGCCAGGATACTGCAACAGCGGTAATTATGG
The DNA here is from genome assembly GCA_000180735.1 of Tetraodon nigroviridis. Taxonomy (NCBI): domain Eukaryota; kingdom Metazoa; phylum Chordata; class Actinopteri; order Tetraodontiformes; family Tetraodontidae; genus Tetraodon; species Tetraodon nigroviridis. The sequence continues at coordinate 2,316,826 of CAAE01014729.1, forward strand.
AAGAGGGTAACAGATGAGATATTATGACCTCATTGTAGAACGAGTGCTTGCCCCCCTTCAGCTGATTGACAAAATCCACGTGCAACTAAAGCAAGGTATGATGGGCGAATAAACAGTCAGTAATACACAGACACACTTCATAAACGCTGCATAAGCTCCACTTTATTCGTCTGATGGTAAAATGTCTTGAAATGTGTAGAAATTCCAGTACCCTCATGCACCTGCTGGTACTGGAATGCAGCGTACTTAATTTTCGGCTGAAAATTATCAAATGAGTTAGAAAATGGGCTGTTGTTATCTCAATGCGTTTCTCGTATTTCACTCAGCCAGACCTAAAATAGATAAAATAAATATCACAACAAAGCACAGTGTGGTACACTGGACAGCATTTTCTCCTCTTTTCCTTTATTGGTGCTTTCTGAACCTATTTTATCATTCCTAGTCAAATACTGTCATGTCTGTTTAAAAAACACACTGTGAGCATTGGGACATGCACACAAGGGCATAACATGTGACTCTGTCAGAAAAGCCAGGGTCATAGCTTTAAATACAGTTTTAATGGCTTCCCACAGCCACTGCATGGGCAGCATATCACTTGTTCTGTTTTCACTGATTGAGATTTCATTGATTTCTTATTGGAGTGCTCATCGCTGGCCAATAAGGAGGGTGATTCACTCAGGGGACAGTGATAATTCTTGGTGACACACAGTGATGCCCAGCAGGCTCCAGACTGTCTGGTCCAGCGTCGGCATAAAACGAACCAGTGCGTCATATCTTTATTTATGCACTAACATGACTACTGAAGAAATTCTGACCACTAAACCACTGTTTAACTAGCAACTTTGCAATTATTTGATCTTTTCACAGATTTTTTTCTGGCTAATGGAATTTTTTGACCAACATTTGTACTTAAAAGTTAATATTTATATCCTGTCAATCCCTGTTAGTCTGTGAATTGTTGTGAGATTAAAATCTTCTCTGGTGACTGTGGGAGTGATGCAGAGCCACAAACATAATTCAGATAAATGGATGTCAAGAGTGAGGGAGAAAGAGACATCAGACATCTACTGCAGTACACACGCAGCCAATGATGCTTCAGCTTCTTAATGATACCGAGGTCTTATTTACATCCTTTTTAATGTTTAAGATTTTATATAAGATTAGCAATTACACATAATTGAGTTTTTTTTAATCTATATCCTAGAATTATGGTGTAATGATACTCAAATAATACTGTGGAGCTACTGAAGAACAACATGAGGAGAGATTCTGCAGCAGATTTACAAAAGACACCAAAGTCAGCATGACGTTAATTTCTATCTAGATTACCACAATTAGCCTCGCACAGTACAAAAATGAAACATTAAAGGCTCACACAAGAGATACATAATGCATATCTTTAAGATTAAAAAAAAAACCCAAAACAAAACAATATTTTAGAGGAACAAGTAATGGGTCAGTGTGGAGGTTGAACCACTCGAGCAAGCTCCTGCCTGAAAGCCGAATTCTTTACCACCAAAACAAGACAGTTCGTGAATCTGAGCTAAAGGGGCAGACTTCCCACATCCAGCTTGATACAGAATACACAATGTGAATCTGTGACATTATAGCGAGGGTTGCTGTGCACACATGACGGTATCCAGGGGTACTGCTGCACCTTGTGAGCAGCATTACAAAGCTGTCTGAGTGCTAAGAGCCCAAGTGGACGGTAGAGAAGAGAGATGAGGAGACGGTGAAAGGAGAAGGAAGAGAGGGGGGATCCTCTCAGTGACAGGGATAGAGGGAGTGAAGCGAGGGAGAGGAGGAGGGGTTTGGGAGGAACAGAGGTGGGGGTAGTCACAGAATGAGTGAGCGTGCGTGTGTATCTGTGTGTACGTGTGTGTCTGCGTGTGTGTGTGTGTGTGGAAGAACAAGTAGTGCTGCAGTGGAAACAGTACGAGGAGGACTGCAGTTTCTGGTGCTGATGGGAGAGCAGCCGAGGGACGTTAGTGAGGCATCGTAACATCAAGCCCAAGTGCCTTTCTCTGGTGAACGGGCCAGTCTGTTTTGGAGAACACGGTTACGGAATTACGACAGTGCCGGTAAGGCTGCATTTCAACTCATAGCATCGATTGAAGACATTTTTTGAGGAATATGGTGTAGAGTTAGAAGAGACATGGCTGTGGCTGACCGTCTTTGCAGGCTGTATCTGACTTTGTGCCTCCCATTTGTTAGTTTAGGCATGCACAGGAACAGGTACTGCACGCACTGCACTGTTCTCTGCATGTGCTACGAAACTTTAATAGAAGCTCATTTTTATGCATTTATCAAAGGATTACTGAGACTTTCTTTAATTAGTGGGGAGGGGTGCTCACATGATAAAAAAGGGGAAAAATGCTGCATGCTGTTTTCACAGACCACCATCACAAGCTGTGATTATCTTGATCTTCGGAGGAAGAGCAGTCAGCAGGAGCTGACAGCCTTGCTGTATAGAGTGGAGGGTGGGGATTTTATAAAGTGCTGCAGGATGGGTTTTTTTTTTTTTTTTTTTTTTTTCTGTTCTTGCTTTCTCCCATGGGACACGAAGCACAAGCAGCACTGAGGTGACTGAAGCAAGGGCAATATTTATCCTGTACCTCAGCCACAACAGAGTTCACAACATCCTTCAGAAAGAAAATGAAATTTAATGAAGCATCTCTGCACCCACAAATTATTTTAAAAGAACTGTTAATTAAGGTTTATTTACCCTTGCATGAAACATTCTTGTCACTTGACCACTCTGGGCTTTTATACATACATATATATATATATATATTTATATCTAGCTCTAAAACATTCAGGCCCACTCATTAACTCTGCACCTCAGGCTGCTGTTCCCATCTTTTCTCACAATGAAGAAAAACGTTTTTTCATTTGTAACCAGAAAAATGGGAAGATGCTTTGAACTTCAGCTATTCATTTTTCATTTTTCCTCCTATTTGACTCCCACCAAGACTGCAGCGAGGGCCCAGATGATGGATGAGGAGAAATGAAAGAGGCCTATTGTAACAGCCTAGAGTGTTGCTTGAGTCGGTGTACGTGTACCCACATCACCCCCGTGCTCCACGAGCTGAAAGATGTTTAACCACCTAACTCAAGGGATGAGATAGTGATCTGTTTTCTGGCACATTTTTTAACCACTCTAATGGCAGTGGGTCAGCTGTTGTCAGCTTCTCACAACAGGTGAAAGCTAAAGCTTCCTCTTCCTGGCCTCAGGCCATTTGACGGCGTGTTGCTGGCAGGCAACAGCGGCCTTAAACGGTCAGACGCTGTCAGCAGTCACAGCAACCCTGATGTGCTGATGGGGCATGTTGAGCACTTCTTAATCTTCAGAGAGGAACTGTCCTTTTTCGGAAATTTGTTGTCAAACATGGTCAGCTGCATCAGAGAATCTGCGATGGTCTCGGCACAGGGGCGACGCACTGGTGTGGAGAATGGGGAAAAGCATTTTCAGTATGTTTCATCATGTTCCGCTCAAGTTTTTGTAAGTCCCGGCAAAACCCTTTGAATTTACAACAGGATTTTCTGTTTGTACAGGTTTGAGGTTGCATGGAAACAAAATACACTTTCCTGCTTTCGGGATCAAAAAGATGGAGATTTGGAAAGACTTTCATGTCATCACAGCCGGCAGCACTTATCTGCACGTGGCACAACACTAAAAGCAGCAGAGCTCCGAATTCGATTACGATTTATCTTCTTTGAATGCAAACATAGAAGTTTCTTTCTAAAAACATGCAGATACAGCCGAGGTCTGCTCACCATCAAGAATTCTCAGAACTCTGTCCGCTGGTTGAGAACCCTCTGAAAACTGTTTTTCCTTCTCTTGATTCTGTACCGACGGCTGTTTTATGGCATAGTAAATCAAACCTTTTGGCTAATGTAGAATCAATCTTAATTAAAGAGGTTGCCACTTGATTTTTACATTTTGAAAGTTATAAATATTTTATAGTGGAAAAAAAAAACAGTCAAATGAGATACACATTAGTTTTATGCAATATTTTGGGGATTATGTATGATTTAAAAATGAAATTTTCAATGAGAAATAAAATCTTTACCTACTGTAGATGTAATAGACCGTTTCCAAGGAGATTACGCACCTAAACATCTTACATCATTGCCGTTTTGTTTGAGGACCGACACTTGGTGCACCCTATCTACACCTCTGCAGGAGCTCCTTTCTTTTTTACGTTTCCTGTTCACAGAATCACATGCAGATTGGGTCACTATCTCAGTGACAGAATGATTGATCGACCTATCCGGGGACAGAGAAGGGGCTGCGCTCGGGGGAGAGGGAGGACGTTTGGCAACTGGGTGTAAATGATCCCTGCCATTCCTTGCTCAGCATTTATACCCCGGCTCCTCCCATCTGCCTCTCAGAGGTCCCTTTCGATAACAGCTGAGTCACATCCAGCTGCAGGTGAGAATGGTCATTGTTGCGAGGGTGGTTTTTTTTTTCCCTGAGTGTAATTAGCGGAATGATGTGCATGGCTTTTTGACATTCTTATCTCAGTGGCTGCTCTCAGATCTGCAGGGACACCAGCAGCATTTCCTCTTGCTGAAAAAGTGATTTCAGTTGCCGCAAAGACCTTTTTGAGTGATGTTGCCATCTTTCCTCATGGATATTGTGAAGTTCATCATTCAAAGCTTTTATGGATGTCTGAGAATGATGATGAGGTTTTGATGAACGGACAGCTGGTTTTTTAGTGCAATATTGGTCTTCAATAACACAAAATCAGCAGTGTTGAAAAAGTGGCGCAAGAGTGTCTTGGCTGCTCTCTGCTGGTAGGCTTCAGTAACATCTGGACAAAACTAAAACTCCTCATTTTTCTGCCAAAGCTGGCAAAGCTCTTTGGAATGAATTTCCCAGCTCATAAACATAACTAAAGATTATACTTAGGTCTGCATCGTAATTCATCCCGCAGTAGTAAATAAGCACTTTTCTTCTGATAATCCTGTTTAAACTTGACCAAAATAAGACCATTAAAACTGTGGGAGCCCCAAGTCCATTTCAGCAGGCGCAAATTACGATAAAGTAGCAGGAGTTTAGGAGCAACGCTGCACATTATCTCTAATTGAAAGAATTCCACCATCTCATCTCAGATAAGCTACAGCTCACAACAGTATTGCTTTATCGGATGGATCGAATAAAACATCGTGCATCTTAACACAGGGTCTCAATTCAGAAAAAGGTATATATGTGCAGCTAGTGGTCTTAGAAAGCATATAGATGGTTATTAAAGTGAATGCTGCACAGGATGTACGGCTAGTTCAGCTGGAGGCCAGTTTCTCCACCCACACGTAACCTATGATGTGACAGATGGCGGCGGGCTCAGTGGGGCTTCATGATTGCGCTGCATCTT
>CAAE01014729.1:2323052-2337897 GCA_000180735.1 Tetraodon nigroviridis
CAAACTTTGAGTTGTTCCTGACCTCAGGCTACAGTCAGCCACTCAGTGTGTGAACGATGGAATCGCGTTGTGGAGTGTGTAAATGCAATCAAGGACATGTAGTTAGTATTATTAGTTTGACGGGTGGGAGGTAATTAATGATGAGCTTTTAGCCCGTGGACACATTTGAGCGTTGCTAAGTGACTCATATTTTCTCTAATGATGATGAACCAAGCGAAATATTTGATTGTCCTTTAGTGTGCACAAATATGCTTTAAATTATTTCTAACTCAACTTATTTGTCTCTAATAACCACTAAGGCCATATAATTACAACAAACAGGTGTGGATGAGCCTGTTTACCACACCGTTGTGGCTAAACTGCTCATTGAAAAAGAAATGCTGCTGTTAGATCCTTTGTCTCAGTTGAAGGTGGCTCTTGTCTGGAATCCTAGCATTACAAACAGCCTCAACAATGCTTTTAGCACATCAGACACCAAACAAAGACAGGTTTTAACATTTAGTCCATTTCTGAGGAAGACTCTAGGTGCCATAGATGTAAAACTATCAAAACCACAACCACTATCTCTCTAAGTCATTCTGTCCTCCCTTGCTTAGGGTTTTATATTCTGGCACCTGTGGTGAAACCAGCGTGCACTAACTTAAAGAGAGAGAGACAATTGCAGATAGAAATTTGTTTAATTCCCCTTCACAGCAAGGTATCTGCAAATTCATGGGGAGGAAATATCCGGCATTTAAATAACTACAGAGGGGAAGACTGAGCCCGTTTATAAGCATGAGCACGCTAAGCGCTTAGTGATATCTCCTGATGATGGAGTTCTGCTTCAGCAGCTCAACAGTGCACTCTCCAAGGACAGAGCCAAATAGCCTGCGTTTTATGGAATTGTCCAAGGAGCCGAACCTGGCAACTCACAGAAATATTGTAATGCAAATATATGTGAGTTATTTTAAGAGTGTTGCCAAATGAAATCAGATGTAGACAGGGTAGATAATCACCAGATAAAGAAAGGAACACTCCTGTGTATCTGGATTAAGTCTGCACCGGGAATGATGCATAAGATCTCAGCCATGATTTAATGACACATGTACAGTGTTGACAATCAGCCACAGAGTCGTTTGGTTTTCAGCTAGTTGAACAGACGGCTGTGTGGGATTAAGATATTAGGATAATTTTATTTGTTAAACACAAGGAGCAGATTAATGTCTGAAGCAGTGGATTTTAAAGTTTAGTATTTTAACTTTTATTGTCTGCAGTTGATTTTTTAGTCAAATCGCCATGACAATTCTCGGTGTTGCTACACCCTGTTTGTGGTTGCAGCTGTGATGAAAATACTTGATCCTGATCCAGCTCGGAATAGTGTGATTAGTGATAAGGACCAGATTGTGACCATATACTGTAACTCCACTGCTCGGGGGCCCTGGTGGCGAGCCAGATGATCTTATTCCAATGAGTTCAGAGCAAACAAACAGGTAGGTGAAGCTAACAACATTAGGCTGTAATCTCCCAATACAACCAGTGTTTGTTGTGTGACGGAGGCCAAGCTAGCTAACAGGCCATCTTCTCTGTGATGATAGTAGGAATCCGGCTGTAAGGGAGATTTAATCTTGCGATATGGAGATTAAACCCCTGACCTTCCTGTTCGAAGCCTACTGAGATATTCGTCTGAAAATGGCTCCGTGTAATCTTTGTGTCGGTACAGAAACGGTGTACTTTGGCATCACCAGGTACGTACAGTTCAGGTTCCCTCTGATTTATTACCGTCTCAATATGGCGATAGCACTGACCAGACTGAAATATCACATCAGCTGTTTGATGGATTACAGTGAACTTTGCTACTGACACCGATGCTCCTCAGAGGGTGACTATGAAAGATGTCAATTATGAGACAGTTGATGGCGGAGTCTTATCCCCAAGTTGTCAAACCTTTTGGGTTTTAGAAGGTGTAAAAAACTGCTGTTAGTGATTGATGTCTAGCCTGACCTTCCCTCAGAAAGCATCCATTTTTTTATAGCCTGACAAGCAAACATTCTAAAAAATTTACTCCTTATTGAATGAATTTGCTCACTTTCCTTTTTTTACCAGTGGGTAGAAGTTTCCATCTGGCTGGTGAAACACTATACCTCAACATCTGCCTCAAGTTTTCCGCACATATTTATGGACCCCAGATGATGGTTCCAATGTCTTTGGCATTTTTCTAACTTTTGCTTTTGAAGTTGACATTTACTGTATATTATTAAACATTTAGGTGACAGATAGCCTTTCAATGAACTCATTTATCATTAAAAGAACAAATAAACAAATAAATGCTGACATCATCTCAAAATTATTACAAATGATGAGCTTGTTGAGGTCCATTTGTTTAATTTATACCTACTAAAGCATTTACCTCTAATTAATCACAATTTCATCTATTTTCTTTAGAGATTTGGGGCTTCAGCTATATGGCTGTTGGTTTTGATATTGATCCTGTTCAAGCGTAAAGATGCAGCGGCAGCTGTGTAATGCATGGTGGTTAATTTGTCAGAGGCGAGTAGCCATTAGGAGCTGCCCATGAAGTGATCGTCAAAACTGTTGTAAATTATCAGTCCGTGTTCTCTCTGCCCGTCCTCGCCGTTGCCCTCCAAGGTGATAAAACACTCTAGTGCATGTCTGTGAATGTTAAGTTAAGTGCTCTCTCTTGCAGCAACTTGAGGGACAAACAGGATAAAATGCACATAAAGATGAAAGCAGGCGCTTTAACACTGAGACAATATCAGCTGTGACATGCAGAGTGGGAATGGCGAGACTGCAGGCTGCCATTTTATTGCGCAAATCAGGTTGAGGCCATCACTCCTTTATGAATAATATCAACAGCGGGTTCTAAATCCTGTCATATTATTTTAGATTTTCTGTAGCGTCAGCCTTCATAGTAGCAGCATAAGTTATTTACAGATTCATATTTTGCAGTGTGGAAACAGATTCTGGGCTGTAAATAAAATAAGCTTATCCTTCCCGCTACCTCCCTCGACTGAATCATTTATAGGCAGCAATAAATAGAAGCCGATTCACCCCTCTTCTTTGCAGTTTTGCTGATATCTTGAGGACTTGATGAAATCAGCAGCAGACTTCTGTGTTTGCCATTTTTCTCCACATTCTGAAAGCTTTTCTTGGACAAATCAGTTATCGGCGTGTTGACAGGGGGTTTCTGTCGCGCTTGTCACACTTGTGATTTCTGGGGCCCTTAAGAGCTCTGACTCAACGCTGGTTTGACCCGCGGCAACATGGCTGCTGAATGGACTGTGGCTGTTCATTTTGTTCCTGCCCATAAGTAAGCGTTTTTCCTGGCACTGGGCGGCCTGCTTACTGGGCACCATCCAGGAAGAGTAGGTTTGTGGTGTGATGAAATGCAGTTAATGCTAAAGATCTGAATCTGGATTCTGCATCTCTTCTCTCAAAGCTATAAGCTAATAAGTGTATTTTTTAATAACTGGTTGGTTTGCTTTCTTATCATTCTAATTATTACACGTTCCTATTTTTATTGTGTTTTCTTTCTTACGGCTCTAGTCGATATTCACTGTTTACACAATATTTCCATTATGTAAATCTTTTTTTTTTTTTCATGCTTTCTTTCTCTCTTGACACTGACGTTCTGGCCTTTGTTAGTTTTATTAAATTTTACTGCTTTATTGTTAAGAACATTACCTCTCCTGCTGCCAGCTAATTGAAAAAAAATTCTATTATTGTTAAATTTGGAGCCTGCTCAGTCGCAGGTATCACTTAAAATGTACAATATTATCAATAAACCAGTGAGAGTTGGATATGTGGGTAATTGTCAGAGAACTTCCTCCCTTCATAATATTCATGAGTTTCTCCAAACCTTTTTCCAGGGACCCCGTGTGCAGCCTAAATGACGAAGTGGAACTTGTTCAAGCACCAGACAACGCCCATGGTCGCTGCCAAGCCGACGGGGGCCAGTGACCTGACTGTGACTCCAGCCCCCGTTGCATTAGTTTCAGCGGAAAACTCCACTGAATCAGTCAAGAAGAACGATGCCTTCGACGAGATCAAAAACAAATTCCTGAATGAAATCGACAAGATTCCTTGTGAGTCCTAAGCAGATACTTAAACCTGATCAGGCAGTTTTATTTGATGTGACGCTTAACAATTATTTTAAAATCTGATTGTCTCTTTCGCCACAGGCAGTGACAGTCTTATAATGTCTTTATTTAGTATTGATCGCTGGCTGCCCTTTCTAATGGCTGAGAAATCCAATTTCCATTCCATCTAATTGCTAAGCTAGCACCTTTCACTGAATATATTTAGGCCTTACACATGACAGAAAGTGAGTGCTTTGACTGACCAGCCAAATGTCAAAGTGTTTGTTTTTCCTCTTACGCTGCCGTCTGTGTTGCTGCAGTGCCGTCCTGGGCCATCATCGCCATCGCCGTGGTCGCTGCTTTACTCATTGTGACGTGCTGTTTCTGCATTGTGAAGAAATGCTGTTGCAAGAAGAAGAAGAACAAGAAGGGCAAGAAGGGGAAGGGCGACATGGGAATGAAGAACCTGAAAGGAGGAGAGGTAAGTTCCACCAGTGGAGGCCACATCACTGGCAAGTGAGAGAGCTGATATAAATCAGAGACTATTTAACCACTCTAAAACATTTCAGAACAGGTGTCTTGTGAGCCAAGTTGCCTCTTTCGTTTGTATATTATTTAACATTAATAACAATAAAATGTGATTTGAACTGTTTCATGGATTTCTATCACAGTTCATGTGGATATTCCACAGGTGCTTATTGTCTGAATTCACCGTGTTTTTGTTTTTCTCTTTACTTCATTTTTGTCTTATTTAGTATACCTGTCATGAATGTTATTCCTCATTTCTCTCATTTGGTGTTTTTTTTTTAACAGGGGAAAATGACAGCAGAAGAATCACACAATTAGCGTTTGATCTTGTGGTTCTTTCAGGGATCAGAATTATTGTTTCTCACTTTCACAATTGATGATTTGACAAAGTTTGACAGATAGAACTTTATCAAGTTTACACCCAAGAGCCAAAATATGGCTTTATTAACGCGGAGGCGTCTCAACCTGTCATTTTCCTTCTTTCCGACAGTGTATCTGAGCGCATTTGCTGTGATGATCTTTCTTTGGTGTCTGCTGTGAGTTCAATCTCTGCCTCTGTCTCTGCTCTCCTCCTTCCTGCTTTGTGTCTCATGTGTGCTCCGTGTATCATGACTGTGGTGGACTACTCTTGCTACGGTAGGTCTGACAGCACGCGGCGCCCCTCTCTGGCCACTCTGTGTAAGCGCAGACCAGGGCAGGGGGTTGGTGTGGTGGTGTGGGCGGGCTGGGCTTGGATGGGTTGGACTGCGGTGATGATGGCAATGAGTGCTTTGGCTTCTTTAGCTTTTTTTGCAAGCTTAGGCGCTGCGGGTGCTTGAGGAATCGATAAGAGTGATTAAGCTGCTTTGCAACAATCCACAGAACTGACATGCCGCACCAACTGCTACGTCTTGAAATCCAGTTGTTTTTTTGTTTTGTAATTTTTGCCAAAACAGTCAATTATTATGGCATTAAATGTACATGGTTTGAAATGAATACGAAAGTCATCCTACTGTTGAACCTTTGAATGACGAGTGCACTCAGCAAATCACTAGAGATCACTAACATGCATGTGCAAGGAGTAAGCTGGATTTTGTCCGAAAACGGCGTAATCTTCTCCTAACTGGCAGCTTTGAGCATGTTTTCACCATAACCAAAACAAACCTGCGCTCTGAAATTCAGCCGCTGTGCAAACACACATGAAAACACGCTCAGAGTACCTGAGATTAAAGAAGCCGTGTGTCCAGACAAACACCAGCATGCGCCCTTGCAGTAGGTACCATTGAATGGCCACAACTTGACTTGAGAGTAACATTCCTGGATGACCCATGATGCTGACACACGCAGTGACGCTCCATCCGCCGCTTTCCTGAAGCACTTCGTCTTCAGTGAGGCAAAAATGGTAGGTTAGCAAATGTTTGCCCACATTTTCAGTCTGCTGCTGAGGCTCAATTTCAGTGATTCACAGACATTTCTTAGAGAATAATTTAAAAAAAAAAACCCCACTCTATCAGGGCAACTGAAAATATAGTGTTGTTTATAGATTAAAAGACTTTTTCTCAAACTGGTACAGCCATATTTTTCTACAGAGGATTAAGCACAACTTTTTAGTAATTTATTTAATCAAAACGTGGTTTCTGCATTGTGCGGTTTGGCATGCTTGAATGAAAAAGCATTTTAGCACTTCAAAGATGAGGAATGCCGCATACCGTGGAAGGATACTTGTTCATGAATACAGTGTGTTTGTGAGAGGACGGGAGTTTTAAGCATGCATGAGAGCCCCCGTGCATGTAAGGACGTGTGTGTGTGTGTGTGTGTGTGTGTGTTTGTGTGTGTGTGACTTGTTCCTCTTCCAGCTCAGCAGTGGGTAGTTGGATCCTGCAGTGTTACCAAGACATCAGTTTTTATCAAGAGGACAGCCTTAGGAAAGGAGGCCGTTAGAGTGAGACAGCATCCGGCTTTTGCTTAAGGCTTATTAAAAAAAAATAAAATCTGGCCACGTTCTTAACATGCGTGCTGCTTAATCTGAGGACATGAGAGGCTGCAGAGTCACTGAGTCCCATTTAAATGTGAACAGAGAAGTCGTGACTTAGCTTCAAGCCCTAATGGGCAGTCAGTGAAGTGCAGAATCATATTTCTACATACGATGAAGAGTCCCTGTGATTTTATTTAGAAAATCAAGTAGAAAATCTGGATTTTGTTTAAGAATGGGAGAAACATTATTAAAAAAGCATTGAGATGTCAGGAGAAGATAAATATTATGATAAATAGCTGGAGTTGGAGCCATTCGTCAGGCATGTTTGTTGGGAAGGCGTTCGCCTGCAGCTTCTTTGAGGGGAAAAGGCTGAGGAATTACTGCATCAGTGGTTCGACTGAATTGCAACGGTAACTCAGCTCTGTCCATCATTCCCCTCACGGAGGACACTCGGTTTCCCGTGACAACATTTTAGAATTGTAAATACAGTAAACAGCCTGCAGAAGAGTAGCCCAGCACCGGTGTGCTGTGGTGCAGGGTAGGTGGGTGGAAATAAACACCATTTACCATTCTAGAGTTCTTTTTGCCGTTGTTCTGATGCGTTCCTCCGTGAGAGGCTTCTCTGTCACACTGTTTCAGTTGATTTGAAAGCCCTCGTATGACTGGAGGTGTCAGACTTAGGATTTATGTTGTTGCAGTGTGACAGTGATTAAGCTTTTTTTTTTTTTTACAAATTTGTTTGTTATTGCTCCAGGTTGTTAATTATTCTGATAAAAGTCCTAATCAGTTCCCTGCAGCAGTAAAAGGATTTTACTGTCTTCACAAGCAAAAAGGACTTAGTCTTCCACTTTGCAGAGCTGCATCTTCTAAAAAAAATTGGATGAAGCCTGAATTACAATAGAAAACTGATGGTCTGGACTCCTTTAAAGCCCCAGACACAACAGAAAATAACAGATACCAGATTGAATGTTGAAACTGAACAAACATCTTAGGCACTTTCCAAATCCTTTTTCCTTAAATTCTAAATGTTGGAATGACTATAAACGAATTATTTTGAACTAAATATAGGCTTCCAATATTTTTGAGGTTTACATAAACATTTTGCACATTATGTAAAATTGGTATATGACAGGATTTTGTCAGCTTTGGGTTTTTATATCAGCTAAATGCATATTTGATTGATCTTTTCATCTTTTTGCCTCATTCTCACTGTTCTGCTTTGTGTCTCACCATCTCAAACTGTTTAATCAAAGGGCAATAAAAAAATATATTTATAAATATTTATATACAGTCCAATATGATTACAGATCACCAGCAGTGTGTTAACATACAAAAGTAATGAAAAATAAGGGAAAACAGCAAATGGCGTCAACAGGAAATGTGAAATCAAGTCAGGTTGCAACTGTGGTCATCGATGAACTGAATGCACTAGAAACCAGGTGAGGTCAGGAGGGTAAGTGGCAGGTAGGTGCTGTGACTAACCCGACTGCTGACAGCTAAGGTTTAGTGTTTAACAGAGCCACCTTGTTGCAACAGGCTTCTCACTCGCCCCCCTGCCGCCTGCCCACCCACCCCCGGCCCCTTCTCTCTTTGTAGAAACAACAGGAGGATGACGACGAGGAAGACGACGTAGAGCCTGGACTGACTGGAGATGAGAAAGAGGAAGAGGTGAAGGAGAAAGAAAAGCTCGGGAAGCTGCAGTACTCCATCGATTATGACTTCCAGGAGAACAAGGCAAGTCACTAAAATAGCTTTAATGACTGTTTCTTACCTGTAATAACAATAGTAAGTGTAGTGACATACATATAATAACATTTACTCTGCTTTCTCTCTACCAGGTTAATGACATTCTGATTCAGAAATAGGTTATTCTCAGACTTCTCTCTCCTTTCTCTCTCACCAGCTGACTGTAGGAATCCTGCAAGCCGCAGATCTTCTCTCCATGGACAGCGGCGGCACCTCCGACCCGTACGTGAAGGTCTTCGTCCTTCCTGATAAGAAGAAGAAGTTTGACACAAAGGTTCACAAGAAGACACTCAATCCCGTCTTCAATGAGACCTTTTCTTTTAAGGTGAGTGAAAATGCCTCACACACTCAACAATCACATTTTGCAGAATAAAACTAAACTTCCATAAAGGTGTTTAAAAATGATTTGATATACATTCTCCTCTGCAATAGCAGCCGTTTAGACTTCAAACGCCTCCTTGGCGTGACAAGGAGAATGTCATAGCGAATCAAATTATAAGGGACGTCACCTCTGAGGCACCTTGCCTGCTGACACAGCTCAAAAATGTAAAATAAATCAATCTGCTTCTTCTGGTCAAAGTCAGGTTTGTTGTGCCGAGGCTGCGTTTTGTTCAATGTGGCAATTTTCAGCCCTCTGCAAAAGCCACAGCCCTCATCAGCATCTGGTTGTGATCAGACGCTCGTGCTAAACCTGCGATGTGTCAAAGCCCTCCTGAAGGCTGCACGCGTGACCGGGTCGGCTTTTAAATTCCAGATTCCGTTTCAAGAGATGGGCGGGAAGACTCTGGTCATGTCAGTGTATGACTTTGATCGCTTCTCCAAACACGATGTCATCGGGGAGATTAAAATACCCATGAACACGCTTGACCTGGCCAAACCAATCGAGGAGTGGAGAGACCTGGACAGCGCAGATCAAGAAGAGGTAAGAACTGCTCTTCTAATGCATTATTCCCACTGAAGTGCAATGAAGTTATGTTTTTTCCCCCATGAGATTTGGGCCCAAATTGAATTGTCTATATTTAAAAGATTCAACTCATTGTGGTCACAGCATTAATCACTCTTTTAAAATTAAAAAAAAAAAACCAAAAACATGATAGTTTTTTCTCACAGTTCTCAAGTAATGGTGTAAAAGATATTGGTATTGAGCAAACATAGTGTACATGAGGGCTTGTATTAATTCTCCGCCCTTGGGGACTTTTGTGCTTACAGCCGGAGAAGCTGGGTGACATTTGCATCTCTCTACGTTATGTCCCCACTGCTGGCAAACTTACCATTTGCATTCTGGAAGCCAAGAACCTGAAGAAAATGGACGTGGGTGGTTTAATCAGGTATACACAAAAGCCTCGCCATCACATTAGCGGTATATTGTCATGTTCACACTTTAAGCAGAAGTGACCCTTGAAATGTGGAAACCTGTATTGGGAATGTAGTGTATAACGGAGAGTGTCTGTAGGCAAAGCCATGAGGCTGTTCCTGCTCCACTCACAAGCTCACACTGCAGCACCGAGCACGCACCCCGACCACAGCCCCTCATTAGCCCCATCTGTCGGTTCATCTGAGAACTGCAGCGGAGGGTGGCGTGTGATCGAATGCATCTGTTGCAGATCCCTATGTGAAGATCAACCTGCTGCAGAACGGAAAGAGGCTCAAGAAGAAGAAGACAACAGTGAAGAAAAACACACTGAACCCATATTACAATGAGTCCTTCAGCTTTGAGATTCCTCTGGAGCAAATGCAGGTAGAGTAAAAGTCATCCTTTAGACACCAGAGCACTAAAGCGTCAAATTAAAATGATCTTTAGTCACGGCAAAACATATAATATGCACCACCATGCAGAGGAATCTATTTCTATTTCTAAAAAGGTTGTCTCATTATATTCTTCTTTATTAGATATTTTTCAAAAATTGCTTTGTCGTTTGCAAAACAAAATCATCAGCAACATCAATTATCAGTTGAAAAAAACAAATATTATTGTAGAGCGTTACGATAAATCCACCAACAGTTCAGGTCCTTGTCTCAGTCCACTACAGAAATGACTCATGTCTGTCCGGTAGATTTAGGGCTCCCACCGGGAACCATTTGGTTTTTCTAAAGTCTAGAAGTATTGCCATCACTGGGAGGACTCCAGCCAACCATCACTTCAACCAGTTACTGCTACTGGCCAAAAGAATGATCTAACTCACACACCCTTCTGTTAAACACTACATCATCTGTGTAAAAAGGCTAACTACTGAGGCTGCTGGGTGTAGCTTTATCTTTGTGAAGCAGATAAGAGACTCAGTTTTTTTGTGTTTTTTTTTTTTTTTAATCGAATTTTGATGCGTGTCTCCTCCTCTGCTGACATCTTTCTCTTCAAAAGATAATTAGGTAATTCCTACATCTGTGAGATATGGAGCTCATTACATTTGCAGCCTTTTCTTACATCATGTTTGAGGTTTTCTAGATAAAATATAATTGGAATTGTCAGCCACACCTCCAGTACCTTCTTTACCAGCAGAGGATAGACGCCCATGCAGAAGTCGTGTTACCTGCCTGTGTGAAGACAACGAACCTTCCTCAATGAGAGAACAACTCTGGAAACATCCCTCTCTCCACATCTGTGCATTGTGTGAATTTTTTCTCTCCGTTACAACAGAAAATTCAGGCTGTAATCACAGTCCTGGATTATGACAAGATTGGCAAGAACGACGCCATTGGCAAGATCCTGGTGGGAAGCAAGGCCACAGGGGCCGGGCTGAAACACTGGTCCGACATGCTGGCCAACCCCCGTCGCCCCATCGCCCAGTGGCATCCACTGCAGCCAGAGGAGGAGGTGGACGCCGCCGTCGCAGCCATAAACGCCAAGAAGTAAACTACCACCAGACCGCATCGCCCGTCCCCCACCCACCCGCCCATGCATTAGCCACCATCTCAACGGGGCCCACATTTGAGTGTATATTCCAAAAAAGCACCCTAACTCTACATCTGCTCCCCTCACCCCCTCTTCCCCCTTGCCCTCCACCTCCACTCAAAGATCTATCCATCCAACATGATGGGAAAATATAGTTTATACCAAACGTCATGTTAGAGGAGTTCAAGTAATTAAAAAAAAAAGAAGAAGAAGACAAAGAAGAGGAAGAAAATGTTCTGGGATGGACAGATACTCTGTTGATTTCCTTTAGATCTATTTTTGTATTGGGGTTGTGGTTCCATTCGAGTACAGCGCAGATGATGAAGAACAGCAAGAGTGCAATTGTGGTGATAGAGGGGATAAAAGCTACACTCGTTCATCTTGTTCTCCTCACCTTCTCCCTTTAGCGACACAGTTTGCTTAGAGTAGTGCTTAATAATGAAATGCTTTATACTGCCATAAGATATAGAAATAACACAAGCAGGTCCATTCCGTAGGTGTATCGTGCACCATGTTTCACACCTGCCAGTTATCATGAGAAACTATTTTATTCGTTTAAAGTACATTCCTAGAGTTGGGTAGCACGTAGCGGTAGGCACATATCCGGTTACCCACAGACACACTGCCTTGTTTCGATTCGTTGACCTTCCACTCATCATCTCAGGAAAACTGAGAGGAAAGGGAAGCTCCATGCCTTTTTTTCTAAACGGGTTACAATTGTCAAACGCTCCAAGGAATGAGTATCCAAAAGCTCTGTTTTTCTTATTTATCAGTGAAATGATACGTCAGCTAATTGGTAATGGCGGATTTTTAGTTTTATATAAGGGAGGGGGGGGTCTATGTAAGTTATTTATTTATTTTGTCTGAGAAAAAAGGCAGCGTCTGTTACAAAAGCGGGGAATCATCAGCGCAGATACAATAAAGACGGATTCCAACCACCAGTGGCATGATATTTACAGGGCGAGGAAGGCCGGCCGCAGTCCGCCACCTCCGGTTCCGCATCTCACTCGTTCAGAGCTACTGCCATTAGTCACGGACTCGCCACATGGATTTGACTTCAGAGGGATCCCTATAACCGTCTTACAGTCATAAAGGAGACAAGCCTTCAAAGTAACAAAATAAGCAATTTTCAACTTACCAGGGACGCCTTCCATTTGGCGGTGTTGTTCTCTTCATTTCTTCTCTCTCTCTCTCTCTAGACTCCCTTTTGGTTCTGCAGCCATGTTTTGCGCCGCTTTTCCTCAAACATTTTTAGTTCTTAAGCACTTTAAATCCAAATATTATGTTGAATCAGAAACCAGAGCTTTAATTATTTCTGTTGGGATTAACTGCTGCGTTTGTGTGCGAGGGTATCTTCTCTAAACGTTGCTTTTACGTTGTCGCTTTTGTGCTCCTAAAAAATTCTATTCCGCTTGCAAGGACATGACCTGGGCGAAGGCACGGATCCGTGCGTGAGGTAGACACGGCACACCAAACGGCTGAATCAATTGCACTACTGGCATTTTATTCTCTTCTGTGTTGACATCGGTCACTGTTGTAAAGAAACAAGCTGAAATGCTGTAACCTCACGCAGCTCCTTGGCTTCATTTTTGCAAATTTATCCGTGCAGCAAATTGATAAAAGCTATTTGTTAAAAAAAATCCCAGAGGTACTCAGGCCCAGTCTATTAGATTATTATTATTATTATTGTTATTATTGTTGTTGTTGTTGTTAATATTTTTATCATCTCGCATAATCTTCTGTTAAAGCAGCACTAAAGAAAAGGCAACATGGAAGCAATCCAGCAAACCACTGGTGTGTAGTTTTTGCCTATATACATAGTTCATACACGCTGATATTGCATGTTTATACGAAATACTGTACATAAGAGCATGTTTTAGAGACCAAGCAAAAATATCTGTACGTAAATGGGTGTCATTTGTCATTTTAATAACACAATGAAAGGGGTAAAAAAAGATGCACTGTATATTTTCTAAATGAAACAAAAGTGTTTATTTTCCATGAGGGTCACTGGAGAGAATGTCATAGAACTTTTAGAGTATTGTTACCGATAAGAACCTTTCCACGCCTGAGCTCCTAAAGCAAGTGTGTCGTCCAGTGCTGTGTGTGAGCCTGTGTAGGATGAAAACGTAGCCGCATGCTTGCTATCAAACTCCCTGTGATCCCAGTTGGGACTGATTTCTTTTTTTTTTCTCTGAATTTTTGGTTCAATCAGCCCTCGTGTTGCCACACACCGCGTCGCGTTTTTGTTTTTTTAATTCGGAAATGTGGATGCTAAAGATCTGTGATGTTTGGGACAGCAGAGGGTCTCCGCGTTGTTTCTCAGTGCATTTTCTGTTCGTCTGAAAGCAGGCGGAACAATGCTGCAGTTAAATGTGCCAGTATGGACCCAGAACAAAATGTCTTGGCTCATATCTTTGTATAAAATGCATCTACAGGGGCCAAAACCATAACTGATCCCATTCCACCAAACACAGCTGACTTAAAACCCCTCCTTCTCTCTTTTCTTTAGTTAGGAGTTCCTTCCTTCCTTTTTTTCGTCCACTTTAAAGCGATCTGAATCCTATCACGACCGCATCACTTTTGCTGTGTTTATTATAAAATACGTGTTGTGTATAAGATAAAATGAATACGATAAAACTAAAGCCATAAAACTCAAGCACTAACTCTTTAGAGCTCAGCTGAGTAGTTTCTGAAGAAAAAGAAAAGAATCAAAAAAACTATATATATATAGATATAGATATATGTTTCATATATAACACTTGTTCATCCCACCTGTTTCTTTGGCCAGTGTATCTCTGACATTCAGTCCACCGGTCTTCATTTATCCAGAGGGCAGATTCCATGTTTCTGTACATGTGCGCGTTGAGAGCAGGAGTGAGTCTACTGGAATGAGTGTGTGTTTTTCTACTTTTAGAGCTGTTGATGTCCTTCTCCTTTACAGGTAGCTGTAGCTGTAAGACTGCTAAAATTCTATCTATATCTTAATGTGTGTGTCTCTGTTCTACTCCTGGGCTGAGTGCAATTCATGAACCAAACTGGATCCCTGCTCAGTTTTCACTTCCAGTTGGATCTACTGAGGCTACTTGATTAATGGTGGAAAACACTGCGGATTTTAGGCTCCTGTTGTTTCGATTCACATCGATCAGTCAGAGATCCAACAACATGATGTATTATAAAGGCATGTTAAGCTTCAGGCCCGAATTCCTCCCATAGAACTATGCATAGGTTTTGGGTTTTTTTAATTAATTAATTTATTTTTTTGTTGTTTTTTAAGAATTACACAACATCAACTTGTACATGAAAGAAGCAGGTTGAAATCTGTGAGCCTGTCTTAGTTTAGCGTTGCTTCGCTTTGCAAAATGGCTACTTGAAATTAGCTTAGCAAAATGGCAACTTTTATACCTTTCCTTGAGGCTAGAACATGTGACCAATATCCCTGACAATCAACATCCCTAAACTGACATTTAGCTGACTAAAAAAATTAAAATCATGTATTTGATAATTCTGCTGAGACTACCAGCTTTATTAGCGGTTGTGATGCTAATAATTTGATTGCCACCCTGTGTTTTAGTGATATTTTAACCTTGTGAGGTGAGAGATGCTGTTTTTGCTTCTCCCAGTCTATTTTAGTGCTAAGCTAAGATGTTC
>CAAE01014729.1:2353037-2363894 GCA_000180735.1 Tetraodon nigroviridis
GAAGGCCTACAGGACCCAACCAAGTCCTGGGCTTCGCATGCATGCCTGAGCATTTTCTTGCTTCCACCATGTTTAAAAATCATGTTTAATTAATTTACTGTCAGCATTTAATGACTGAGGTTAACTCAAAATCTGGCTGTGGTCCCCTGCTGGCCCCCGCCGGCCCTCAGGGACAGTAAAACTCAAGACTGTACGGTGTGACCGATGAAGCTTCCTCTTAAATTAAACAAAAAAGGAAAAAAGCACCGCATGACTCGGACTTTTATTCTCGCGTAAACTTACCTGGAAGCTAATGCCTGCATGGCGCCTGTGGAGAAAGTGGACACGCAGCAGCAATGAGGCTGCACGAGATGTCTTGGTTAGAGGAGCACAGGAAGGAGAGAAGGGGGAGAGGCAGAGCAGAGAGAGGGAGCTGCTTCCTGACCATCTACAATCAATTCACTTGTCATCTACAAAGCCTGACAAAAGACCGTGAAAATGCATTTAAACTGCAGCAAAATACGGCTCTAATATAATCATAATATAGGATATAAAAACTGCACATCAGTTTGATAATCAACAAGGTTAAGATTCCAAACCAGCGTTACTGCTGTTCTGGAGCGTGAACGTGAGCCTGCAGAGACACAGACACTGAGAGCACTTCCACAATATTTATTTATCACAACAGGAAGAGACTTTTCATTGGGCTCACTAAAACAACCATACAGCAAGTCGAAACACTTCTCCGACATGGTGAGGGAATGTCTTTCTATCGCTCTTCGATCTGCTTCATTATAAAGATTCATTCAATTTGATTAAGATTTCATAGAAAATTTAAAAATGTCAATTGGCAAAGTTCTTCAGAAGAAAACATAATTCTACAGGAAAAACACGTAACAAAGTACAGTAAAATACAATTCATACAATCATGAACATATGAATCAGGAGCACAAAAATGAAGTATAAGCGCTGAGATGCGGATCTATTCAAATCAAGACAAAAAAACGTAAAAAAGATCTACATAAAGCACCTGACATGTCTGCAGAAGCACGCTGGACTTGCTTTTAACACCGTTTATCAGCAATTTATCTGAGATTTCACATTATTTTACTTGTTTTGCAGATGACATTTAGGAGTCCAGGCTTGGGAACCTTCCGCAGATCCAAGTGCTGAGGGGTGAGTCGTCTGTGTGTTTTCACTAATGGCTTCCCAATGTGTGTGTAACATGATGAAAGTTACAGAAATAACTGAACGGACATTATTAGGATCGGTCTGGTGTGGCTTCTTCTCCGGTTTACCTGGGGTCAGTTCAGAGAACTGTTGTCAAAGTGGGCTGAATATCTGCACGGATTAACAGGAGCTGTTTGTCTGTTCCCTGAGGAGATTCACTTCAATCTGTTTTAACTCAAACAACAAATGTGTTCAGTGAAAATGGCAGAAAAAAGCTCCAAAAATGATGCTTACCAGCTGTTGCTAAAGCGACGTTAGCAGTTTTTATGCGATCGTTTGAGATAACAGTGCAAAGAGTTTCACTTTTTTGCACTACTTCTTACCCGGGATCTGTGATGTGACACGCTTCAGGCTAACGTACGTGAGCTGAGCGCTTTTGTCACCACGGCAGGTAAAACCGACGGCCTTTCATTTCTCAGATTTGAACAGAGATCAGAGTTACAACTCAATGCTCACTTTAATTTCAGTTAAGGCTTGTGGTGAAGTTTTTGACAGCTTGTCCCAGCTACAGATCTTCTGCAAAAAGAAAAATAGGACAGGAGGGCATGATTACTTCTAAATTTGTTTCATTTTGAAGAGTACAAATGTTGACCAGAACATGGATAAAACACCTTCCAACCTGATCAGTTTGCCGATTCCAGTTCTTGTCCCTCATCCGTTTCCTCGCTACTGAGGCTCTCCCATTCTGCTGCGAAATCCTGGACTTCATCATTCTTTTCCAACTGTTCTTCCTCCTCCCTCTCGTCATGTTCCTCAGCTCTTGGCTGCTCCTGGACTTCTTCCAACTCTTCGTGGACCTCCACCTCTTCTGCCAGACCTTCATCTGTCCCTAAAACCTCCTCATGTTCCTCCTCATCTCCTGCAAGTGCCTGTGGTTCTTCCTCTCCTAAAATTTCATCTTTCTGTTCCTGTATTGACTCCTGCTGAACTTCGGGTTCTTTAGGAACCTCCTCTGCTGTGTTCTCTGCTTCCTCTGTCTCTAATGAATCCACATCTTCTTTCTCTGCAGGGGTGTCCTCTGCAGAAGCAACATTACCTGTCACCTCCTGCTGAGCTTCATCATGTGCAGCTGCCTCTTCCTCTAATTCTGCCGGTAGAGCTGGTTCCTCTTCAGTCCCTGCAGCTGCATCTTCTTCAGCTGACAGAGCCTGCTTGTCGGTCTCTGCTGGAGGGAACTGGTCCTCTGTCTCGGCTGGAGCAGCCTCGTTCTGGGGTTCGAATGGAGGAGCCTGGGTCTCAATCTTGACTGGAGGAGCCTGGGTCTCAATCTTGGCTGGAGGAGCCTGGGTCTCAATCTTGGCTGGAGGAACCTGGTCTTTAGGGTCAGCAGATTTTTCCACGAGCTAACAGGTCAGAAGACCACAAATGAACATCCGTTAGCTCGCGGTAAAGTGGAGTCTGCTCTGAATGTGCTGCTCTCAAGACACAAGATTTATAGTATAAAAAGTGCAGATGTGAATTCAGTGGAGAATCTGTGTCAGGTAATTAGCAGCCTCAAATTAATGAGATGGAAACTTTCTTATGGTTCTCAATGGACACGCGCTGAACAGAAATAGCAATGAGACTTTGTGCATGTCCTGCAAGTCTGTAACAACCTGCGAGTTTTAAATGAATGAAAAAGACACAGAGTCCCACTGTGTGACGGTTTAGATTTTGTGCCTGTTACCAGGGTAACCTGCTTCTGTACGTCGTCTAGCCGAGCCTGCAGCCCAGCGGTGAGGTTCTGAGCTGTTGAGATCTGGTCCTGCAGACTCTGACAGAGGCTACGGAGCTGCTCCTCCGTGCTGGCCTGTTGGTGCCACTTGGACTCTTCGCTTTGAAGCAGTTCTCTGGAAAACACGACAATGAGCATAAAATTGAAAACAATAGTTTAGAATTAAAAAATACTTTCATCGTAAATGATAAAAATAGCATAAGCCAATGTGACATTACAATGGCTTAGAGGGAATTCCACACCGTTGTGTCTTCCAGATTGTGAGGGATCTATTTTAGTCCTGCCCCATTTCCTCTGTCAGGGTCAGACCTTCGCTTTAATCTAGGCTACTGTGCAGAGCAGGCGACTGAAGTGGAGGTTGAAAAAAGCACACTTCATGTTCGTGTCTCTTTCAATATGTATTAAAGCAGTTGAAAAATGTATCTTTTCATTGGAGATTTAGATAGAATCTTCACTTCAAATGTAGTACATTACAGTAAGTGAACCTCTGCTCATGTTGTGACCCTTAAAAGGAGGTCTATCTAAAGCTGTGTGTCGGCTCTTCAGCTCTCAGTCGTGTCCTGGTGCAGTGAAAGGCTGTACACGGTTTCCAGCCACTGGTCTGGGGTCCACACAGACGGTGCAGTGGGGCTTTGACAAAGTCAACAAGGCGCTATGGGTCAGAGAAGGTGAGTTATTTCCACCTCGGCTCCAAACTCGTGGAGCCACAACCTACCTGACAGTTGCAATGTCGCGTGTTGTGGCCTCCAGCTGACCCTGGCACATCTCTACCTGCTCTTTTAGACTGTGGACTAGGGCGACCTGTGTGTCCAGGGTGCTGCTCAGGGTCATCACCTGTCCATCTCTTTCGTCCATCTTTGACTCTGCCTCCCTTAGACTTCCAGATAATACCTCGACCTCGTGGGACAGTTCAGAGCTCAGTGCGGCCAGGCCGTCCACCTGACTCCTAAAAGCCTCAAACTCCTCGCTCTTCCCCTTCAGCGTGGTCCGCAGCTGGCTCAGCTGCTCCAGGGACGCGGTGGCTTGTTGCATCTCAGCCAGGCGGGTTTTCATCTCGGTGTGGAGCGACAGAACCTGAGCCGGGAGGTCGGATGACCTGAGCTGTTCCGCTGTGGCCAGGGCCATGCCTAACTGTTCCTGAGCCAGCAAGTAGGACTCTTCCAGGGCATTGAGGCGAGTCTCCACACTCTCTGAGAGGTGCTGCTGGAACGAGACATGCAGGAGCAATGTTAAAAAGTCACCTTCTACTTTCTTCAGGATGCTTTCACATGCTGAAGTTAGACAGGAGCGGTGGCTACTAAAACGGGGATTTTAAAAGGGTAATAATTGAAACCAGACCTACCACTAAATCTGAACGCTCAAGTACTAAAAAGTTCTTCAAAAACCCCCATGTGCTGACTGCAACAACGCTCAGCTGCTGCAGATGTGGCTGTATGAGCATCCTGGTACACTCTGTTCCAGATGTCCAGGGATCCTAGGTGCAACTTTCCTACATGCAACCTTTAGCAGACAGTTTTTTTTCAAAGCAAAAACTTTAAAATCTGTCATCGCTGCTTCGATAACAGGACCGCTGAGTAAAAAGTATGCGTTGCGAGTCGATCAAAATCTTTGTGAAAACGGCAAAAGTGTGAGTCACCTCCACACAAAAAAGTTGCTGGTACAGTTATGAAACATTTATTCGAGTGGGCATTGAAATGGCTGCCACAATTCTTCTGCAGTTGCAGGAGGACGCTGAAGTGCAAGCAGTCCCGCTGAGCCCTGCCTGGAGCGACTTCATAAAAATAGTTGAGCACTTTTTAAAGGTGTAAAATGCTGCTCGGGGCGGCCAAGAGGCTCCTGCTGAAGCAGCACTCGAGCACCACTTTGGTCGGGCTGATTCATGAAAAACAGCACCTAAATGTCGATGCCTTTCTCACCCACAAACGCCGACCCTCTGCTCTCCTGTGGTTCTGAGCGAGGGTCTAAAAACAGCCCCGGTCCTGGTGTTAAATATCATTAACCACAGACTAAATTTAGGCCTGAAAGGCTGCTGCCTTGTTGTGGTGGCAGCTCAGTCCTGAAGCTCCTGACACTGATAATATCTCACACTCTTTTGAACTAATCCTGAATCAAGCAGCTTTGTTTAATTCAATGATGACACTCAGTAACCCTGCAACAACAACAACTCAGGCGGGATCCCCTGTGGGGGGTATTGTGAGCAGGAGGGTAGAAATAATCGTCAGAGAGGCTTTTGGCATTTTGAAATCTGATAGAGGCCTGAAGCTCTTGGGCAGATGGTAGCTGTTAGACATGACATGACATTTCATGACAATATAGACCGTTGGGGGGGGGGGCTTGATTTCCTTACCTTTGTGCCTGACTGTTGGAATTCTTCATGAGCAGACTGGAGTTTCATTATTTTTATCTGCATTCCAGCCACACTGTCTGTTAATTGGCTCAAAGTTTGGTGTTGCTGGAAACAGAACCACAGTCCGACGGCACCGCCAATCACAATAACCAGGAATAAAACCAGGTGGACGGAGGAAGAGTTCGCGCCGGTGCGAACCTCAGATTCCACAACATCGTTCTTCAAAAAGTTTTCCTCGTGTTTGTGGTTGTTCTTGCTTTTCCGGTGCTTGGCAGTCATTTTCCACCACAGCAAAAGGACACGATGTTCCCAGCAGACAGAAAGGTGATAGAGAAGAGAGAAAGTGCTAGGGGTCCAAGAAGAGCGGAGATCTGCGTCTTCTTCACCGGCGCGCACTTCTTCTTGGTGAAGATGTGAAAAGGTAGATGGAAAAAGGAGGAGTGGAGCGAAGGTAGCGCGTTAAATCACTCCGGAGCAGGACAGGAGAAGGGGAGCTGGGAGGAGTGAGACCTCGCCAACATGTGGTTGTCATCTGACGGCTCAACAGCGCGTCCGGTGCGTGAACGCAGCACGGCGTCCTGCGCGCGTCCGGCGCGTTCCTGTGCGCGGTGTGGTTTGTGCTTGTAACTCGACACTCGCAACTTCATGGATAAAGTTTAAAAATAGATCAGAAAAAAGAGGGTGGTTGTCTCTTAGAATTCAGTAAATGCTGCTTACTGTCCAAAAAACGAACGAGTGGAATTTCTTTTATTTACTGATTATTATTTTAAACAAAAGAACAATAGTATAAATACATTTGTTACATGTGTCTTAAAACAACAGTATTACTTTATATGAATTCTATTATATAGTCATCAGTTATTTTTATTGTTTCTCAAGAAAACAGTCGGATATATTAGTCTCAGTTACCATAAACTTGTGAGATTTAGTGCGATGCTGTATTGGAGACTGTATTTTGGGTTAATTTCAGCTGTATTTTGGTTTAATTTCAGCACTGATCCAAGAACTTTACATCTTGACTTTTAAACGCTTCTCCTGTTTAAGTTGTGCTGATGTCAGCATCTTCACTCTGTTTGGAGAAGTGAAACTGTTATCATCTGGGTGATTCGGAGAGATCTGCCGATGGAATTGGATTGGCTGCATGTTCTCACCTTTGACATTGAGGACGGTGGCGCTTTCAGCCCGTCCCAGCGTGTTCTCTGCCATGATGGTGTACTCGCCCATGTCTTTGGGCCCCACTTGAAGAATTAACAAGGAACACACCCCACAGGTGTTGGAGATGTAGTAGTTAGTGTCTGTGTTTAGGCTGATGTGATTTCTGTACCACGTGATGCGAGGTTTGGGGTTTCCCGTCACCGCACAGCTCATGTAGCACTCGTAGCCTTTGGGCACGTTGTGAAGCTTCAGTGGGACAACAAAGACTGGCGGACACTGCAGGTCACGATCCTTTCGTGCTGGTGTGCTCGTCACAAACCTCTCTGCAGAAGATGATAAGAATGTTGTCTCACGTGTGTTTTCTGCTTTTTGAGGTTGTTGGGGGAAAAAAATCACCTCTTTTCTTCTCCATCCCCCAGGTTGGAGACTCCGAAGGTGCAGAGACGCCCATGTCATTTTTGGCGTAGACTCTGAAGTGGTACACCCTCCCTTGCATGATGTTGCAGACCGTGAACTTGTTATTGAAGAGCCTGTCTGCCACCGTGGCCCACGTGCCTTTGGTGGAGTCCAGCTTGGACACCGTGTAGTGGAGGCGGTCATCCAGCTTCTCGTCGGGAGATGGGAGCCAGGTGAGAGTCACCGTTCCAGGGACGTTCTCCTCAATTTCTGTTGGTCCAGGTGGTCTCGGATCATCTGTAAACACACTTTAACTTTTTAAGGACAGATTTAAACAATATGCAGAGGGAAACAGAACCTCTTTTAACACTCCTTCCACCTGTGACCCGAACTTCCAGACTGAATGTTTCCTGTCCTGCGAGATTTTTCAGTAGAATGGAGTAAATGCCAGAATCAGATCGCTCGGAGGAGGGGATGAGCAGCTGGGAGGAACTGTCGGAATTACTGATCGTAACTCTTTTTGTCACTGGCACGTTGTCCTTCAGCCACATGATAACAGGAAGCGGTGATGCCTGTGCAAACAAATATAAAAAATATAAATAAGGGCAGTGAAATGTCCTTATATTAAATATCTTTATTCTGCAAACACAATATTCTTACTGTAGTGTAAATGTACAATTTAAGTATTTATTTAAGAAGGTGTATATAGGAGTATAAAAAAAATTAATACTTAGGTAATTACTGCAATAAATCTTACCTCAAAGTGAAGTGTGATTCTGACAGAGTTTCCTGCCTTCACAACCATGAAACTTTTCATTTTGTGGTTTGTGAACTTTGGCCTCACTGAGATGACAAAAAAACGGAGTTGAAATTGCTTTGAAACTATTGAGTGCTAATATACAGTAAACGTAATTTTTTTATGCATTTAATGTATCGTGAAGCCTAAATAAAACATAATAACAGCAACTCAATGATTTCGAAAAACAGGTTTTGTTATCGTATAACGGAATATGTGTGAGGCACCAATATTCATCACCCATATGAACGATAAGTGAAAGTTATGCAAGTGTAATCATGATAAGTGCTTGAAACAATAAAGTTTAAAGTGAAATTTTTAACTATAAATCATTATTCATTGCCACACGAAGTTCTGAAGAAAATCCAATCAAGCATTTTATTTCCTGAATTCTCCTACCAGGTCTGGGCATTGCAATAATGTATTTGTCCATCTCTTCAGCGGGACCGTCTCCTCCATCATTGGAAGCAGTTACCCTCACCCAGTACATATCCATTGGTTTAAGGCCTTTCACACTGAATGATGTTGTGATGAGGGGGCTGGTGTTACAGCGGGACCATTCGATGGAGTCTGCCTGCCGTATGTCAATGAAATAGCCTCTAGCCTCGTCCTGAATCCCTGGTTTCTCCTCGGGTTTAGTCCAAGTCAGGACAAAGTGGGTATAGGAAGTTTCAGAAGTCTTCAGGCCAATAACCTTCCCAGGAGGTTCTTCAAAAGGTCATATAACACCAAACAATTAGCGATGTCAAATACTTAAAGGAAATGTGCGAATGGAACGTCTTACTTTTGGGATCTCGAGCGAAAACAAACTCTGACGGGCTGCTACATTCGCCAGGTCCTGAGAGGTTCACAGCAGTGACTCTGAACTCATATTCAATCCCAGCCACAACATCTTTAACAGCACATTTCTTCTCTGAAACACCAGTCAAAGAAAGGACAATATGACAGATCAGCGTTGTAGTGGAACAGCCATTGTCAGGGGAAGTTGTGCTGATAACACCCAGACCTTTGATGAGGTCATCCGCAGCATTGATGGTGGACCAGAGGTTGCTTCCCTTCTTACGCTTCTCCAAAATGTAGCCAAGAATACGTGAGCCTCCGCGGTTACTTGGTGCTTCCCAAGCAAGGTTGATGCAGTCATCAAAGGCACTGACCACCACCGGGGGAGCTGGAGGACCAGGAAAAGCTGGAAGGAGCGGAAGAAAAAAAATAGAATAAAATAATGTCCGTCTATCTATCTATCTATCTATCTATCTATCTATCTATCTATCTATCTATCTATCTATCTATCTAGTCTATCTATCTATCTATCTATCTATCTATCTATCTATTCTATCTATTGCATGATTTGCACCAGCAGGGGGCGATAATGAGCAACAACACCTGGACAGGTACGCATTCAGGTGTAATGAATAAGACTAACTGGCTCCCTGAGGCCATTTTGGCTTCTGTGGTGTGGTGGTGTTTGCTCATTTTCACACAAACAAAAAAAGTTTTGTTTTTTGTCCTTTATTATGTACATGTTTCAATAGAAATGATCCTTTTATCATTTTCCAGCTTCTGCAGTTAAAACTTTTGCGACGAACAGGGCTTTTTGAGACTAACGCTTGTTATATTTTCCACTGATGGCCTTCGTCTTTAAGACTGTGGTTCGAGGAAACCAGGACCGCCATGATTCCTTCTGGAGCAATGTTTCCCAGCAGACCTTGTAAGTACAACTTGCTTTTTGTGTCTTTTGCTGTTTGCTATCGAGTTTTAATTTCAGACAAAGCTGTTTTGTCCCCAGTCCCCCACAATGTTTTTTATCCCAACAAAGCATGTCTTTTATTAGTTTTTTTTAAAAATTATTATGACTTTTCGATAATAGCTTTACTATTTTGAAGACATACCTAAATAATTATTTGATTAATTCTTATTTACTTTTGGTGTAGCGCTGATACACAGATCCAACCAGCGCAGCTGTGAAGTTAAATTATTTAAAGGCACAAAATTATATTTCAATTCTACTGAGGCAAACGGGGATGCCTACATACATGCCTAAGTGTTTGTTTGTTTTTTTCTGGTGGGGGTTATTGTTATTCTTGAGTTTTGACTAGTTTCAAAGGCAGCTGTGCTCTGGTATCCTTGCTTCCCTAATTTAAAGGGGTCAAAGGTCCTAATCTTGTTTATACATTATTTAAACTGGCCTGATGTGACTCACCTAGTGTGCCAGCCTGCATCTCATCCGTCTCCATCATTTCGCTGGTGCCCTCTGCGGTTACAGCCCAGATACGGTAGCAGTATTTACGGCCGTGATCAACGTCCGTGTCACGGTAGGTGGGTACACCTGGGATTACCCCCATTTTCTTCCACGTGTTTCGTCCCACCTGTTGTCGTTCCATCACATAGTGACTTACCGGCGAGCCTCCGTCGTCTTTTGGAGGCCTCCACCTGAATTCAACACAGGTGGCGGAGCTTTCAGTGGTCTCTGCGGGACCCAGGGGCGGAGAGGGTTTGTCTGAAACACAGCCGGGGCCTTAAAATCTGAATGTATGACTGAAATGCTCCTCTACCTCTAAAACCATTTCTATTTTTTGACATTATGGTGTTTCCATTAAAGGTTGGCTCTGATAAAGGAAAAGCAGACTTTAAACTCATCTTAATGTGTTTTCTCCGTAGTTATGATGGTTAGATTGGAAAATAATGACATTATCTGTCCAGACACAGATGGCCTCCTTAAAAAGTAGCATCTGTTACAAACTTGTGCATTATTCTTTCTGGAAAATGATGCTTTTAATGACTGTTTGCTTTGCTAAAGACTTTGCCAGAACAGAATCACTACTGCTGCAATCGGGGCTTATGAACATATATGTCTTTTAAAAGGATTTGAATGTCAATGACTTAAATTGAATTTGTGGCTTTGTGTGCGGTTTGTCTTATGTGTTGAAGGTCTTCTTTCATCCTTCTTCACTTACCAAGCACAGTTAGCTGGGAAATTGCCTCCGTGACACCGTGTTCGTTCTTGAGCTTTATCTTGATCTCTCCGGTGTCCTTCCTCTGGCATCTGCTCAGGAGCAGTCGGCTCTGACTCGTACACTTCTCTACCCTCACGTTAGTGTCATTGAGCAGCTCTTCCCCTTCTCTGTACCACTGGACCTTAATGGGATCCTGGCCAACAAACTGCATTTTGAATATGGCGTTTTGTCCTGCTTTGACCTTCACAGCCTGAGTGAAAACACTCACGTCTTCTACTTTAAATCT
>CAAE01014729.1:2364006-2379119 GCA_000180735.1 Tetraodon nigroviridis
GACACAGGGCAGATGGATGAAATTAAGCTCCAGATCCAGTTTGAAAATGACTTAAATAAACTGAAGCAGACAGGTTAGATCTGCAGCTCACTGTGCTGTGCACCCCTGTGGACTGGGTACAGGTGACTCACCTTTTGACCCTCTCTGAACCAGACCCCCTCGCAGTCCTCGCTGCTGAGCTTACACATCAGCTCGGCGGCCTCGTCGATGACTGCGTTGACATCAGACAAACCGCAGATAAAGTGCACCCCCGGGTCTGAAACGGAGAAGATTGAGGCCCGAAGATTCGTTTATCTAGTAAAAACAAACCTGCGCCTGATATTTGTCTCTGAGAATTTCACATGCAGCATTTTCAGATCAGTCACAAAGTAGACAAAACTGTTTTTTTTCCATGATTTTGTCGTCATGGAAAAAATGCTGCTCATAGAGAACAATTAATTAATGAGTGCAGATATATAGAAGATGTAAATGATCCTGTTTTTTGAGTGTGAATCATGGTTTTAGTCTGGTTACTCACCGATAACTGTGTCTTCTATCAGCGGGCCTTGTCTTTTACGTCTGGTGGAACCAGGTGCGGTTTCCGTCTCTTCACACTCGCTGAACTCCTCCGAGATTTGACCTTTTAAAATATCCAAACAAAAATGTTAATAAATGTAATTAGAAGCTGTGTGATGAACACAAATAATTTTATTCACACTGACTCTGAGTGAGGCTCTAACCTTTCACTGGCTTTTTTGTCTTCTTTTCACCACATTCACTCACTTCCCTGTTGCTTGTTGCCTCTTTTGAATCTGTGTTGGAAACATGCATGAGAGAGGTTTAGGTTCGTCTAACTAAAACATTTACTGAAATGAAACCAGAGTTTCTGCTCAGTGATTTCTCACCGTCCTCATCAAAGTTACTTGTATCATCATCGCGTTCATTAGGACCTACGTTGAGACATGGTGATGTCATAATCACAATTTTGAATAAATTCCAGATAATTAAAGATGTTTTGATGCTCTAAGTTCTTACCATCCAGTTTTTCTGACTTGTTTACTTCTTCATCAGTCTCTTCACTGTCACTTGCCTTTTCATTTGCATCTGCTTGAGATACAGGTGAACATTTAGGTGTGTTAGAGTGAGGCTCTGCGATCAAACAAAGCCCAGTTTCTCACAAGCCGTGTTGCTAAGCTGTGAGTGATGATGATGAGTCGGTGTAGAATGTTTCCTTCCTGCAGTTAGACGTTCACAGTCGGTACCTACCCTGAGCAGGCTGTCTCTGTTGGGCCTTCCTTGTTTGCCTTTGGCATTTTACTTTCTTTAAACCAGCAGATTTAGTTGAATCTTCCCTGTTATCAGCAGGTGCCTCTTTAGTTCTACTACTGTGTTCTGCTGAGACTTCATTATGTACAAGTGCTCCAGTACAGATGTTATTTCTGCTGACTGTTCCAGTAGGGATCTTCCTTTCTTCAGTAGATCCAGCAGAGCCTTTATTTCCCTCAGTGGATCCATTAGAAACTTTATTTTCCATCATAGCATAACTTTTTTCAGTAGTAGATCCAGCAGAGATCTTGTTTCCATTTGCCCTCACTTTATTTTGGCCTGAAACAGATGTGACAACCTGAGTTACTTCTCCATCAACGTAAAAACACAGTGATGTGAACTGTTTTCTGTTTTTTTCTGGTTTTCTAATAATGGACTGAGCTGCTTTTGTGTATTAAACCATTACTTGAAACACCGGAAGTCCTCTCCTTAGGATTATCCTCTCCATTGACATCTGTGGAATTTGAGTATTTCGTTTATTAACACTGCAAACAACGTAAAGGTTGTTTTCCTGCGTGTACTCCCTGACTGTACCTGCTAGCCTGCTCAGCTCTGTCTGAGCAGATCGGATGTGTGCCTGTTGTTCTCGACCGGTTCCACCAGTTGTGTTCCTCTCACCAGCGGCTGCCCTATTGTTCTCCCTTGCATGTCCTCCTTCATGCGTGGCCCTGACAGATGTTAGAATCCTCTCCATCTGCTCTTGGAGTTTTATTTGTTGCTGTTGCGCTGCCTTCTCCAGGTCAACGCGTGCTCCACCAGCCAAGGATGTTTTACGAGCCGCCTTCTCGCCTGCTGACGCGGGTCGCGCTCGGCTGAGAGGTGATACACACAACACATGTTGTTGTCTGTGAAAATTACATGCTGGCCAATTGCTGAATATTGGTGCAGAGCAACACTGGTTTACCTTCCACCATCAGCCAGGCACTGCAGGTTCTCTTTCCCACCACGGCTGAGTAGATCCCTCTGTCCCCCTGCAGGCAGTCTCTGATGACCAGCCTGTGGATCAGTTTGTGGTCTGACACACTCACGCTGTATTTTTCTCCGTCCTGAATGACGTTACCATTACCCATCCATGTGATGTTGGACACTGGGTGTGTAAGCACACACTCAAATAGGGCATGCTTCTCTTTCCTCTGCTTTGACCTCCTCAATTTTTACAACAAATTCCACATTTGACACTTTGAGAAGAGACAAAAAAAAGGAATAATCAGAGTGAGAGACTACCAGAAAGCAGACATTTATAACATGACTCTAGCTTTAGCGCTATATTGATAAATGGGTTTTTGTTGATGGTTGTGATGTATTCAACACTATTATTACTTTTTGATAACATCACAATATTTTCAGTTTTCAAAGCAACAACAAAAGCAAACGGTGTCTTCAGCAGACAAAGCAGGCAGACAAATTAGTTAATCGCAGCGCTTGTGGCATTTAAAAGTTACCAGTTAGCTTGACGAGATGACTGTTGTCACCATAAAGTAACAACCACCTTCAACTCTCGCTGTTAAAACCAGCAACTTTATGCATGCAACAACATTAAACAAATATTTTCCTCAGACCTACATTTACACTCTGTTGGAAGGATGTTGGTGTGGTCACCGTTCATCTCTCCCGTCTGGCCCATCGGCGCTGTGTTCACATCCCTGGGCTCCCCACCGTTGATCTGGTTCTGTTTTGCTGTTTTATTTTCATTACAGGGAATAACACCATTCTGCAATGTTCACAGAGGAGTGACAGATATAGAGTTTGAGTCATAGTATCGACAACAAGGCCTCATATACCCATAAAATACACAGTCCTTTTTATATATCCCAGTAAAGTAGGTAAAACCAGCAGAAAGGTCAAGACCAGAATGCTTGTTTTTAATCATAAACACATTCCTACCAGACACCCATTTTGCTCTTTCTCCTTTGCTTCAACTTTCATGTCAATCAAATCTGTGTCCTCAACTCCAAAGTGGGCACTGATGTGCTTGTAGTCTCTGCTGTCAGCGTTTAGCATGGCGTCCCACAGTGCTTTTTCTGTCTGCCCATCTGCTGGTCTTGTCGGCTCTTCCTCCGCTTTGTTAAAGGTGCTAGACGATTTTGAAAACAAGAGTTAGGGCCAGGCAAGCGTAGAAGAGATAATTACCTTTATGTGCTCACCTTTTCCTCAGAACTTTTCTAAAGTCTACAGGACTTGATAAAGCTAAAAACAAAATAACAAGTTTGTTTATCCTAACAGGGGAAAAGAACCATTTACAAGAAAAAAGAGCAGAGTCTGAAAGCCCTAAAGAGCTTACCTCCAGCCACAGTTAATTTTGCTGAGCAGAAAGCTCTGCCGTACTTGTTCACCGCAAAACACTTGTAGGTGTCCATTTCTGCGGCTGACACATTGCAGATCTGCAATCGTGGCAGGTTAGAAGATGCACAGAATGACTTCAGAGACTTGTGCTGTAAACCCGCCCACCTTGAGTATATGTTCCCCAGTGGATTCATCGAATGTGGTCTGAAATGTTTCGTTCTCTAAAATGGCTCCTTTTGTTTTCTTCCACACCACATCTGGTTTGGGATCGCCTTTGACCCTGACCCGAAAAACCGCTGTTTCCCCTGAAAGAGGTGTGTGTTCAAAGTGACAAAAGGGTGCATCATTTCCATCCGTGCGCAGATTTAAAGATGCCCACCTTCCTCCACAGTCACTGGGGCTAGTTTACACTTGAAGTCTGGGGTGCTTTTGCCCTCAGGTATGCTGGTTACATATTGTGTGATGGTTACCCCAGGAAGCCTGGATCTCTTCCTCATGATGGCTGAAACAATAAGGGAAATATGATGGCCTTTACTTTCTATCAAAAATGGACAAGAACAAAAAATAAATAAATATTTATTTTGGTTCTGGTGGGGCGGAAGGATTTGTTTCTGCTACCAGCAGAGGTCAGGACTGTCACACGTTTCCTGTGACGCTCATTAAACAAAGAATAATAACAGGCTTTTAGTGTGATGTTTTAATTGGGAAATTCAAAGTTCACTTGAGTGAATTAATAATTAATTTTGATGACTCATACTATATGTATATGCTCAGCAATGTTTATTTTATGTGGCTTTTTGTATTTTCATGTTACATAATGCATCCGAATTTAGCATCATACTGATACAGAAATACTAATTAACGTCAAATAACTACACTATGAACAGGTCAAAATGTTCCAATATACTCCAATATTGGGCTGAAAATGATCACATTGTAGTTTTCCTGTGACAGATCTCTGCATGTATAGACAGGAGATGAATATGAAACTGTAAGGTGAAGCAGTTCTCAGTTTATCCACCACGACTGTCATTTACCTGACTTGTTGCCAGACACCTCATTAAAATGTTGAATGTACTGATGAACAATGGAGAAACCTGAGTGAAGAAAAATGACAGAGTCAAAGAGGGAGAAGAAAGGCAAATGTGAGGCTGTTTGGCTCCAGCAGCCTTCATCCAGGAGAAGCTCCTTATTATTAGACGACTGTGTGAAATTGCAATTTATGACCTGCAGGCACATTTCCCACATTTGCACAAATGTTAAGTATTATCCAAACCATGCCATACATTTTCTGTCCAAAGGAAAATAATGGAAGAAAAAGAGAGGAAGGCTGAATCTGACAGATTTCTGGCCCCCTGGGTTTTGTCAAGGGATCAGTATTGAGCACAGATATTCTTTCAAGTGCATAACATGTCCATCAAAATTTACAAAAACAATAACTATGGAAAAGATAAATGACAGGAGTGATTTACTTTGTGTCTGCAGTTGGATCTGACTTTGGTATCCTGTTTAAGCACATATTCATGGTATTTGTCTTTACTCTGACCCAGGAGTTTTTCTAATAGTTTATTTGAATTCTTAGATGCAGTTAGCAGAGTGGGTGGTAACTGATAGCTGGTAGCCATTATAAATCCATGAAATCACCACACTTGTGTTAATGTTTTAGTATTCCTATTTGCCTAAATGGGGAAAGTTAAGCAGCCCCAAACATTCGATCTAGGCACCGATGCAGCTTTGTAGTTGAGATCAATGGGTAACTCTGGTGATATTAAAGGAGTACAGATATAATCCAGTGGAGGGAGGAGCTATGAGTTGAAAACTGTTTCAGACATGAGAACATAAAATATGTGGACGCTGTGAGTGTAGAAAGGAAAAAGTGCAGTACTGTACTTTTTGTTCTGTTTGGCTTTTTCCACATCTTTTCAAAAGATTCTTGTCCAACCTGTAAAAGTGAGAAAATAAAACATTTGATTTTCCTAATAAGCACACACAAATTTTGGCATTATGTTGCTCACACTGGTCCTCAGATGGTGCATTTTTGAGAATTGCAAAAACAAGCAGTGAAGGATCTCCTGTAATCTCTTCCCCTGGAGTTTAGGACAGGCGAGTGACCGGTAATGTGCTGAAGAGAGTTCAGCTGACAGGCTAGCTTTCACACATATTTTCACACGTGGTCTCTCCACCACAAATGAGAGAACACCGTCACCATCAGCAGCATGGTTTTGGATTATTCAGTGATTACAATATTTCAGCAATGGTGGAAAGTGATGTTATACATCTGAAAAAGTTGCACCTAAAATGATTGTTTACCACCAAAAGAAACCTGAGCACTGTGAACATGTCGCGTTGTAACGCTGTTGTTTGGAATGTACCCTGGGTTCACACAGAGACAAACACAGTGGGGAAGAGTGTTTTACCTACAGTCTGCAGCTTGGTCCTCACTGCCTCTGAGCCTCTGAGTCTGATTTGCGGATGTAGTATCAACGCTCTTCTTCCTGGATTTGAGTGAATGTTAGCTCCTCTGGGAGAACACGCTTGGTTGTGAAGCTTGCCGGTGTGCAGCCTCACAGCGACTGTCAAGGAGAGGATTCCTGCTCTGATGGATCCTCAGAGCAGGCGGGTTATTATAATATATAAGGCGGAGTGCGATGGGTGGTGGGACGGGGGGGTCACATGAGGGGGTGGATGAAGTAAATAGAGATGAATAGGCTAGGGGAGAAGGCAAAATCTACCAATGTCAACTTCACTGCTGAAGTTTTTCCTACACCGATGTAACAGAAAACACACTTTTTTGTTTTTACACAGGAAATTGTCAAGTTGTATTTGAATCAGTTTCTATTGGTTTTGTATTGGGTTTATCACAATTTTCATATAAAACTAAAATTTAACATTTAGCCTAAATAGAAATTTAAATTGAATCTTATTTGATGCATATAATAACAAGATTCTATTTTTATGCTGGATTGAAACAGCAGAATAAATTGCTATCAATAACAAAGTAGATATGACCTTGAGTGATGTTACTAGAAAGGCTTTTATGAATTTTGACCATGAAAGATGTTCCAGGAATGTGACCTGCCATCATCTTTCCTTGAACTTGAAGATTCCGAAGGATTTCGTGTTAAAACCTTTTCTTGTTATTGGAGATCACATGTCATGAGCAAGCTCCTCACCGTTTACACTCGTATGTTGTGTTCTTCTTATATTACAATGTGTTATGTAATCAAGGTTATGGCATTTGTGAGCTATAAGCTCTTCATGTCGTGGCGTGGAGGCAGATGTGACTTTGAAAAGGGAAGGTCAGATGAAGAAGGAATTTATAGTCTCACAGAGAAGTACCAGAATATCTGGTCACTGCGAAACAATTCCAGTAATGTCCTGCCTTTAAAGTAACATTCACAACTCACACTGCATCAGGATGTTTTGGCCACTTCAGCACGTGAGAAAAGCCAGTGACTGCATTTAGAACTTTTGTTTGTGCAGTTGCTGCTCCAAGTATATTTACTTCATCTCTGCAGAAACCTGTTTCTTCACCACATTAGTGGCGCGGGTACAAAAACGGCCGTGCTATTTGTTCTTCCTGCCTGTCACTCCACTGGTGCTCCTTTCTGTAGTCAAGTGTGATACACACACACACACACACACACACACACACGGCTCGACCCTAGACACGTGTTGTCACGCTAACATGACACATCATATAAACAGGTTAGCGTGCTAATATTATCATTTGACTGGAGTTGAGTTCGACAGCTGCGGCTGATGAAGAAATGTCTGACAATGCGGAGCCAGTATGCAGGAAGTCTGAGATTTTCTCCAGGATGGAACCTGCTGCTAACAGTTGGTGCCATTTGTCAAACCTCCCCTATCTTCATGTTCCTACGATGGGATTTGTGTAGCCATTAGTCATCCTGGCATTTACTCACTTTACATCAGTTATGTTGCATGTGTACGGTCCAATGATCCATAGTTTAAGGTCAATGCTACTTCACTTTAACAGAAACATGAATATTAATTCTCTCTATGCTTTAGTTTTTTTACTAAACACACACAGAGGTTTAACAAAGCTGCTTCAGATAAATTTCACAATATGGAAATTACACATGGATTGTGTGTCACGAGAGGACATTCATAAAAGGTGCAACTACAAGGTCCGAATGGTGCCGGTTTGCTGTCACGCCTGTCCTTCCACGTGCACATCTCTTAATGCATCTGAATAGCCTCTTGAGTATGCCTGAGACCACATAAACCACCTGGATTAAGCATTAAACCCCCAGTCACCACTCCTTATATTGATGAAATGTCATGCTGCATAGTTTTCATTCCAGTCATGGAGAGCCACAGAAGTGCCGCCCAAGTGCTAACGAGGTGCTCCCGGCCCGAATGGAGGGTTCTTGAGGGAAACCTCGGCAGCATCGGCTGAGGCCTTGCCACTCACTCTTCAACAAGGAGTGAATATAATCTTAATTAGGCTACTCTGGCTGCATTTATAACAAACGCTAAGAGCGTAATTTGACCAGAAGACGAACAAACAAATGCTATGTAAATTTTTCCTAAATCATTGCCTGATATATTCTGTCGTCTTTATTGACACTAAATCCAAGTTCAAGTGGTGTGAGGGCAGTCGATGATCTGGTTATATCCCTGTTGTTGGAATAGTAACCATTTTTGTTGTTTAAATGTGTGTTTTTTTCTGCCTTACTCATCTACAGTGCTGTCTGCTGGAATTATTTTAAGCCGCTTCATTGGTTTGTTTTTTTTTTTCTCTCTCTTAACATTTTAAGATTGATGCTCATTATGTTTATTCTCAGAGGTCTGAGAATGGGAAATATGAGGAAGAGCGAGGATTGTATTTTCCCTCAAGGCAAGGCTCATTAATACGAAATGATTTTTATTTAAATGAGTGTTTGAGGACGAGGGAACAAATTGATTCTGATTTGCCATATTTCCACTCGGGCCACTGTATATTCGAAATACATTTTGATACCATTTTACAGTGCACATCCTGCCGTCCCTAGGTGATTGTTATGCGGGTTGGTTACTCTGAGATCTGTTTGCTCAGACACATTTAGACGCTCGCTCTCCCCCACATGTTTTTGTTGCTGATAGAACATTTACTCTATAACTCACCATGGAAGCCGGAGCTTCACTGGAAGTCATGTTTATTGTGCTGACATCCTCAGCTCTGGAAATTCTGTCTGGATATTTCACTGGAGGTTTTGCTCTGAGATGCTCAGTTTTCTTTAGATGATCCTAAATGCAGCCTGGCAAGTTCAATCAGCCGATTTAGGGAACATTTTACAAGACAGAAATTATCTAAAATGTAGAGGTAAACCAACCAGAGCATCCTATACAGTATATTTCTATTATCAGCTTGTATTTTTGCAATGAACTCCTGTGACTCCAGCAGAGGGAGAGGTTTTAGTTTATTATCTTTGGAGCCCTTTTATTGATTTGTTTGAGAAGAGCGTTTACTGACATAAAGGTGAGAAGCCAAACTTTATACCCAACCTAATTTCTACCGTCTTGATCTTTATTGCTGAGTGCCTAAGGAGCGCTATGGTGAGATTTTTTTAAAAAACTTTTTTTAATGTTTGAGGACTTCCTAATATTATACTTGAAAATGAAAGGTACTGGGGTAAAGTTAAACTCTTGTTTCTGAGGTGACTAAAGGATGGTAACATGTATCTCCTATTTTTTTTTTTTTTTTAATTTTAGGATTTGATGAAGTCAGATATTGTATAACATTTAGTGCTAGTCTACACATACACAGGTAACAACAACAAACCTCTGCACTGGAAATCTGTATGTGTGATTGTAAAATAGACAGTATTTACTTTGCTTTACTTTTGTATGCACTTTGTGTTCTCGCCATTAGAGCCACCAAATCTAACACACTAGGCCCCTTAATGGTCACCCTAAAGTCTTTAGAGAGTTTGAGAAACATCTGGTTCTGCTATTTACGCACTGGTTTATCACAGATTAAAGTAGCATGTCAAAAAGCTAATCAAAATAAAGGAACTCTTTATTCTTTATCCTCATC
This sequence comes from Tetraodon nigroviridis, assembly GCA_000180735.1. Lineage (NCBI taxonomy): Eukaryota > Metazoa > Chordata > Actinopteri > Tetraodontiformes > Tetraodontidae > Tetraodon > Tetraodon nigroviridis. The sequence continues at coordinate 2,373,638 of CAAE01014729.1, forward strand.
ACATCCTCTTAGTGACCCAGTGCCCTTTTTACTGGGAAACTCCAGCCTCTCGGCTTGATCACTCTCCTCTCTGGTTAAAACACTGATTGCTGGCTGAACGCTCGATGCAAATTTACCGACCAGCCACAACAAAGCTCTTCAGGCCTGAGAGCTTTCAGGCTGAACGTCCTCCAGAGTGGTTCTCATTTGCAAACCTATAGCAGTTTTAGGGTGGGCTTTACTCTCCATCCATTAGAATCAACAGCATGCCACAATGGAGAATCTGTGATTGATGGGAACATGGCAACATCTCTGGCTGGACCGAAGACAGAGAGGAAGTGATCTCACCACATAATTCTGCCTGGATTGTCACAACATTTTACTGCCCACAGCTGCCTCCACCTAAATTACATTTTACAAGTAGAAGATGCAATAAAAATAACACCTATAACATGTATGCGTGTCTCCACTGACCACATATGCTGGTGTTATAATAGAAGATTCCACTGAGTAAATGTTTTCAGTGACAGGACAGTAACATATAAAATCCATGTGTGAATCTGTTAAAGTTTATTTTGGTAAAAATTACTAAAAATCCCCTGAGAAAAAGTATGTATTTTCCAGAAGAGGGCAGTAAATTCCTTAATTTGAATCTGCGCTAAAATTTGAACGTCAATATTTTAACTTTATTATAGCATACAGCACACCCCAAATAACCTCTTTATTAGACGTTTTTAGAGTAGCTAGGTTAGTTGCATAATATTCTATTAAAACTGAACTCTGACTTCCCTGAATCGTTTCATTGAATTTCAGTCTCCTTTCCAATTCGTTCATGCACTCTTTGGTTTTCCATAATAGTAAAAGGCACTGCGTGGTGAATTGGCGAGGCTGCTTCATGGAGATAATGAGAAACGGTTCCTCGGAGAAATGTGAGGCTGCGGTTATTTGATTGTAACTTAACTGTGTGAGTCAGAGTCAAAAGTCTTCGACATTTTTTGGCATGCAGCTTTGGCTAAAACGGGTTTTAGTTTAGTTCTAATGTTCTATTAATTAAAAATACATTTTCTGCTATTAGAAAATCTTTTCAAATTTTAATTCACATCTGAATTCATTATGATAGAAGCTGAAATTAAAATAGTCTTTATTTCATGCCGAAAACCAGGTTTAGCTTCCACATTGAAACTATAGGAAACCAACCAAATGTCCCCATGTGCTGCAGTCAGTAGCTGACCGTAGCAGACCTGCCAGCGCTGGAGGCACAACCACGTGCACCAGCACTAAGCTGCTGTGGATAATTAGCAACACAACTCTGACTCCTAATTAGAGCGTGTCTGGTGATGAAGGCTGGTTGACTGTCAAAAAGGTCTTTTGTTGTCGGACATGGTGCCACAAACCGTGAAGGTAACTTCATTTCTCTTTCTGTAAAACGTCTTGGTTCATATTTATTTTGGGGGATTCTGGAAGTTTTTGATTACAGTGGGGGTAGTTGCTGGTAAACCCCTCCATCCGTCAAGCTAAAAAACACATTTTTGTGAAACCATGGCACTTAACCATCCACTTAACAAGATGGCACTGCAGCAGCAATTTAGAGGAAGAAGTGATGAGTGTGAATCAGCCTTTGAACTGGTAATTAACTGCATTGCACCGAAAGACCAATTTAATAGAAAAGACAGCAGATAAGCCATCTGAAATTCTGAGGCCACGGGCTTCTAAATGTTCTCCTTTCACTTTATGCAGCGCTTCCTCTTTTCTGATGGGAGATTTTTTAAACATGCCACGTCTCCAGCGTGTACGAGATAAGGTAGTCGAATATAAAATAAGCAATTGTCCTTTAACTCTTCATAGAACGACTCCATTCTTTGATTGCTTTTCAGGAAGGGAAAATTAATGGGGAACCTCACAGCTCGTTTCTAATAATCAGATGCTACTGGAGACCATATTTGTATTGTTCAACTAAAGGTCATAATATCGTAATGATACGGGATTGCAAATTGATTTTTTAAAATTAATTTCTTTACTCTGTGACCCAGATATTCTCTGCTCTCCTTCCATTCTTTTGTAACCTGTCTAAATTCTACATTTTAAAGTCTTTTTAATCTGACTTCTATGTGTTTTTTTTGTTTATATGTACGACAATATAAAGGAGAAGCTTGTCATCTTGTTTCCTTGTTATTAGCACCTTTCTGTAGTTGTAACCAGTTGGAGATAAAAAAAACCCCATCTTTGTCATCATTGCCGCAGCCTTTCTGTTTTTTCTTTTATTTCCTTCTTTTTTTATATTGTCCTTTCCTATCTTATACTTTCTAATCAATTTTTTACCCTTTATCATTTCCAATTTACATCTTCAAGTAGCCATAAATAAGTGTTTTCTTTTTTCTTCATTCTTCATTTTATTTTCAACTCACTGCATTTCTCCCCCTTACCTGAGGAAGCGTCACCAGAGGAGCAGTCTGCACCAGGAGCAGAGAGTCAGCCGCAGCCACAGGACACCAGCCTGGGGCCCATAGCGGAGATGAGGCCAGGACCAAACCTCCAGGGTCCACCAGCCAGAGCCCAGCAGCCACAGTCAACCACAGCTCCTGGTGCAGAGTCTCCTCAGAGGAAACACTGGAATTCTAAAAATGATAAGATAAATAAAAGGTGAAACAAGTACAGCTAAAACAATAAATACTAATTAAAAGCTAACGTAAAAAGGTGAGTTTTAAGCCTGGTCTTAAAAACCTGAATATTCTCTGCGGCCCTGAGCTCCTCCGGCAGACTGTTCCAAAGACGGGGGCCGTAGAACTGGAAAGACGCCTCACCGTGAGTGTGTGTCCTGACTTTAGGAATGACTAGAAGCTTGGTGCCAGAGGAGCGCAGGGTCCGCGAGGGTTCATAAGGTAAAAGCAACTCTGATAAGGTAGTCGAATATAAAATAAGCAATTGTCCTTTAACTCTTCATAGAACGACTCCTTTCTTTGATTGCTTTTCAGGAAGGGAAAATTAATGGGGAACCTCACAGCTCGTTTCTAATAATCAGATGCTCTGGAGACCATATTTGTATTGTTCAACTAAAGGTCATAATATCGTAATGAACGGGATTGCAAATTGATTTTTTAAAATTAATTTCTTTACCTGTGACCCAGAATTCTCTGCTCTCCTTCCATCTTTGAACCTGCAAATTCTACATTTTAAAGCATAAAATCTGACTTCAAGCGTATTCCCTGTTTAATGACGACAAATAAAGAGAAGCTGACATCTTTTTCCTTGTATTAGCACCTTCTGTAGTTGAACCAGTGGAGAAAAAAAAAACCCCATCTTGCCAGCATTGCCGCAGCCTTCTGTCTGCTCATTTATTTCCGTCGCGGGTCACAGGGACCGGACCGATCTTATACTTTCTAATCAAGCGGTCACCCTTTATCATTTCCAAGTGACAGCTTCAAGTAGCCATAAATAAGTGTTGGCTGGACTCTTCATTCGTCATGTGAGGTGCAACTCACTGCATTTCTCCCCCTTTACAGGCTATAGTTCTTTTTTTTTACAGTCTTCTACCTTAACTATGCAATCCAGGGAGAGAACGGTTGAAACAAAAAATCCTGAGACAATAGTGAGTGTTTGCTCCTTAGTGATTACAAAAGGAAGCTCCTTTTGAAATGATTACTGAATTTTTTTTTTGTCTTTTAATTGCAGGGAGGGGAATTTTTTTTAAAAAGGGTTTGTTTTTGTACATAAGTCAAATGTTTGTAGGCATCAAAAGAGCCAGAACTTAAAGTAATACTTTAGAGTCAATAATTGAGTGAAAAGTCACTGCTGATTTTCCAGGAACCTTCGTCCGTAGTCTCTACTCATCTCATAATGAATGGACTTCAGTCTCTGGCTGCCTGTGGAGCCTGAAGACTGAGGAAGGAATCTGACTTGTGGAAGGACTAGCCTCTCCTGGAACCTGCGCTTTGTAGACAAACAGACTTGGGGGTCCACACAGTCGGTGGTTTCCCACAACAAACGAGACTCAAGGTGCAGGGGGTGCAGAGATCTTCCCCAATATACTCCTGGAAATAAAATAGAAACTGGGGCTGCTGCCACTGATGGATACAACCAGGCTCAGGTGAAAGCGATTGAAAAGCAATGCAGCTCAGATCCTGGACCTGATATCATATTCAAGCGTGACAAGCAGCAGCTGCTGATGATTGACGGCTGCAGGAGAGGACATTTCTGATAGATGTGGTAATCCCAGGTTCAGACATAGGAGGAAACTGCCTCCATCAACGTCATTTAACAACTACATTTACTGATCAGTACTCGGTTGTTTATTGATATTAATTAAGGAATTATCAATATATACATTTACCAAAATTACAACTTGTGTGCATGTTACCACAGCAACCTTAATCTGGAATGACTGCAAACACAGACCTAAATCTCTGCTCTCGTCTTCACACCATGTGGCTGGCGGGATCAACGTGTTATTGCTAGTGTAATATCTCGTGTGGTAAATGAAGAACCCAGAGCACGACGTCCCAAAATATTTAATTTGTAACTCCTCCAGACAGGTGGAAATAATCAGAAGACAAGCTTTATTCAGTCATGGGTAAATGTATTACTGCTAAAATTATTAATATTAATGAGGAGTAGAAATTCAATTACACTTCCACTGTGAAAATCACACCGTTAATTTTATCCTGTTACATGAACAAAAAAATAAATACGCATCACTTCTGTGAGACATTTGTCACCCATCCTGTTGTCACCTGCCCTGCAGCTCCATATGCCCAAGGTTTCATGACTCAAAGGCCCATTGTGAAGTTAGTGTTATTTTGGGTTTTAACACATGCTTTGTGATCAACAAGTTAAGATCGAAAGGAGTTAAACTAAAAAAAACCCCAAAAACATCACATTATCAAACAATGCAAATTTAAATGAAGTACAATTTTTACTTTGCATAACGAGCCGAGCGCAGTCAGTAACACACTAGCTTTCATGCGCTGTGTTGAATAACCTCGACTGCATGCAGAAAAAACAAAAAAGAAAAAACACCTCCTCCTGAACCACCCTGAAGGCTTTCACAACTTCACAATTCCTTTTGCTCCTCATAGCCTCAGAGTCTGTAGAAAAGGTGCTTGATGGTGCTCAAAGAGCCCTGCTGCATAATCACAGGAACACAGAAGCTTGCACCGACAATACGGCATAAAAGTGTGGATGCAGAGAACAAACTGTACTAGTTAATCTGCGAGTTCAGTGAAAGCTGTAAATGTGCCTTTGACTCCTGTTCTTTTTTTTAAAATTTATTTATTTATTTTTGGGCTGAGGTTTTGCATTTATTAGAACTTAATTTGGCAAAAATGATAATCAGAAGGTTAAGAGCTCATAGGAATTTCCAGGTGTTGGCAGTAAAAATGTATTTAAATCCCATCTTGTAATTAAAATCTTTGAATTTACTCACACAAAGCTGTGGTTATCTATAGCAACAGAAAACTGAAAAAGCTTGCTCTAAACAAAGGAGTGTTTCATGATTTATGGCTGGTAT